>LWMK02000549.1:8676-46865 GCA_001693075.2 Taenia saginata
GACTTGTAGATTAACATAGCGCGTTGAACTGGGGTATCAACTGTGACATCAAGTTAAATCACCTGCGTGGCAGCCAGGTTGATTGTGCGAGCCAGTGTGATACGTTCGTGAACGGTGAAGTAGTGCTGTTGCCGGCAGCGTTTCTCCAACTGGGGAAAGGTTTCAGTCATGATGAGGAAAGACCGTTGTCGCTGGGAGGACTAGAGAACAAGGAAGAGTAGAGCACGTTCGACAGAAGGCAAGTAAACGTAGGGAAGGACCTTGCCAGAATTTGTTGATCAGTCGCATGGGGTGGCAGGGATTGTGTCCGGTGGTTCTGTTCCTTTCGTGTTCCTCTACTCGGCATAAAAGAATTCGAGTTCGAGAGCAGTGATGAAACGGTCGTTGGTTTAAAGTCATGAAGGGTTTCTTCTGCTGTGGTACACTCATTAGCGGTATGCTGTGTGTCTGCACTGAAACGAAGGGTAGGTCTTTTTGACGCTACTTGAGTCTACTTCTGCGCTATGGCGATTGTCTTGAATTATGCCTCGATTATGAGGCTCAGGGATTACCTTCACACTTAAGAAGGTGGTGGCTCATCTTAGCGGCATCGAAGGCTTACTACAACATGGTGGCACTTTTGATCGGGTCTTGTTAGTATTATACTTAAACTTACGGAAACAAAGTATGTTGAAAACATTGATTTCACCCAAAAATTAGCTCGCATTAGGTTGGTGAATTTATTGTGGGGACGGAATGTTTCTCCTCTTAGTAAGCTGAGGTCCTGAAATCATATTACTTAGCTTGAGTGGGGATTATAGAGATTGCAAATGCTTAGAAGTTTTCCTCAACAAAGTTCTGTAGTGGCTGTGTAAGAGATGTCAGGGCAAATTAGTGTTCATTCCTTTAAAGGGGAATTTCCTTGGCTGGTTCTATGACTCCATCCAAGTTCAGCACTTGATCGTGACATTGCCTACTGCATTCTCAATCGGTGTTCCTCTACTCCTTGTGCCCTCTCTAGTGACTGCTGAGCACTGCTTGAATAACGTCAAAATGCTATAGGTGTTCGCCTATTAAGGATGAATTGAGCATGTAGCTGAGGGAAGAAGCTCTGTTCCATTTCCCTCTACTTAGCAAAAACCACCATAGTTGCTAATTAAATAAAGGTATTTAAATTTGCAGCTCTAGAAGCCAACGAATTACTCGAGTGACAACACCAAGTGCATGCATAATGACCTTAATCCATCCGTTGTCCACAGCATTAACATCGGCTTCAAGATTTTGCGTGAAGAAGCAGGAGTCAGGGCGTGTGGCCTGATACAAACACTAGGTGGTCATTATACTAAGGTGTAAGGCTTAGTGAGAAAGCTGTAACCAAACACAACACAATCAAGTTACCACACACGCCTTATATCTTAGGTTGAATTAAATAATGGTACCAACTCACGCATATTCATGGGTGTGCCTTGCTGAGCCAACTAATGCACTCACCATCACAAGACAGGTGAGAGGGTGAGCTGAGTTGACTCCTCTGCTTATCCACGTGGCACACCTAATGCGTGACTTGTGATACAAACTGCCAAGGAGCCTAATACTGAACGTGTCAGGGGGGGGGCATTATGCCCCGCTGTGTTCTAGGTCCTAGAACGTCCACACGAACGAAGTCAGAACTGACAAAACAAGCTAATCTATGGCACACACACAGAGCTGATGCATGGAATGTGAAAGTAAGAGATGCTAGTTGCCCTCCAGAGCCGATGTCATTGAGTACTTTGGAGTAGACGGTTCCCATTTCCGCAAATCCAACCACGTACACAGTAACCATTTAAACGTGGTCAAGGTTGCTCGACAACGCCTTCGTTGTCCCTTGCGATCGTTCCAGAAATCTAAATATCTCAAGCCAACTCCTGCCGAACACATTAAATTGCAGTCTGTTCAACTAACATTCACACTGTTGGACCACTGGACAACCCTCTGCATAAGGGATTGGATTGGTGACAGAGCAAAAGCTATGGCAAAAGTGTGATGAAATCCAACCAGATAACTTGACAAGCAAAACTTTATTCTCAAATGATTTATGTGCCTTTAGAAGGCGTCAGTGTTTCCATCAAAACTATTGCCTCCCACACAATTCAGAAAATGCCCATTTAACACCAACGCCTCTAATTTCATCATCTCCTTCTCCATAGGTCGGCATTGTGTTCTGAAGTAGATATGCTGGGGTATGGCAGGCATGCATTGCCTCATTCTCTACTTCCATTTTTCGCCCTCTTGGAGGTTGTGACTTTGGCGGAACATGTGATGCAGTTTGTAGCTGCATCATGAAATGCTGCTATTGGTGTTGCTGTAATATTTGTCCGGTTAGCGGCCCCTGTAAAATGGCTGACACTTTGGAAGCCCTGGTGCTGCTGTTGGGGTAAATCGTCAAGGTATTTGGTAGTAGATGGACATAATTAGCTGGCATCTTGTGAGCAGAAGCATCGTCAGAATCATCCTGGGCCGATCTCTTCCTCCTGCAGTGGTGATTTCGAAACCAATTATTTACCTAAGAGAAACAGATGGACTGGCTGCACTTATAAAGCAGCAAATGGCATTGAGCTGGAACATCAACTGTGGCAACAAGTTAGTTCACCTGTGTGGGAGTCAGATGCTATGGGCGAGTGTGACACATTCGCGGCCTGTGAGGTACTGCTGGTTCCGGAAGCGTTCCACCAACTGGAACACTTGAAACTTATTAAACACAATCCGACGCCTAAATTGGTGAGGGTTGCAAGGTTTGAACAGTGATGAGGAGAGGTCACATTTGTTGGAGGCACAAGATAGTGGGGAAGGGAGGAGCGGTTCTGATAGGAGGCGGGTTGACGTATGGATGGATTTTGCCTCATTCTGCTGATCAGTCGCTTGAGATGGAGAAGATTGCTTCTGGTAGCTTCCCTTCTTCTGATTTGCTGCGGTAAGTCCAGAAGAAGTTGAATTAGGGAAAAAAGTTGAAATGGTCGTTGGCTTGGGGCCATGAGTGGTTCCTTCCATTGAGTTGCCCTCATTTAGGGACCACCATGTGTCTGCGTTGATGAAGGGTAGACACAAAGAATGCCTTTACAATTTGAAGTTTGGCAGGGATGCTTAAGTAGAGGCGCCGAACCAACGGTTCAGGAATCCGTTAATAACTATGAAGAGGTCATTATAATGTCAGTTCTCTTACTCAGTATAGCATGGTATTAAACAGTCCACTATAATTTTCGCGCAGCATATAAAGGCAGTGCTAAAAGTGTTAAGCTGGGTAAGTTAATTAGTGATTGCATGAGGAGAGGCGCAAGTCCATCCAAGCATGCTAATGCCTTAAGAAAGTATGCGCATAGTCCATGTGACTTCTTGATCCACCATAGTAATCAGTCAGATGGAGCACATCGACTCGAGTAGATGTCGCCCTAGAAATCGCAAAACCATAACCCCAGGAATTACACATGGAAAGTCCACATCTCTAGGGGTCTTCAGTGTCACCTCACATATGTGAATGGGATAAGGGGACGAGGTTGGTATTGTTAAGTCATGGGTGTGGGAGAGGGGATGTTGAACCGTCACTTCCTGCAACCATCTGGCTAACATAAATGAAACACCTCAAACATTTGCTGAGAGGGAGAAGGAGGACGAAAGCCTGCCAAATGCAGCGCCTTTCATTCACCTGCATATGCAGCACATGTATTAACGAGAGTAATCGGTTACTAAGTTGGTACATGTGGGGAAAGTAGTCAGTGAAAGTTCTGGCAAAGTGCTATTGCATTTGATCTTGGAATAGAGAAAAATAAGGCGCCACTACCCATGCAGTTATCCGAAACCAGCTAAGTAAATCAAACAAGAAGCAAGTTAAATGCTTTAAGACAATTGAACGAACTGAAGAGGCTGGTCGAAGGTCGAGTAGGGGACTGCGACATCAAACCCGAATCTCCCATCAACATCGTCCATTCCGAGAATACGCCTCATCGAGAATGCTGAGGAAGCTAAATTGCGATTTGAGCGAAGCACAAATAACCCACCAGGCATGTGGTCTAGGATTTGGAGAGCGGAAATTCTCTTACAGTCCAAATGCATTTGTGTCTCAGTGCACTGAATGCATTTGTGTCTCAGTGCACTGACCTTGCACATCTTCTAGACGCCTCAGATTGTTCACGTGCCGCAGATTGGCGAGAGGGCGACCAATCGTCAAACGGCGATAGTGTCAGCCTACTCATGTGCCGTTGCGTTATGGCAAGTGTGAATCGTGCAAGTTGGAGCAAGAGGGCTGATACGACTGGTGTCCTTACACAGCCACTGTGTATGAGCACCAGTGGCAACTTCACAGTGGTGGGTAAATTAACAGCAGCTTCTTACTATGCAGTCCACGAATTTACAGGTGAGATAATTTCGCCACGGATTTAGAAATGCCTCTTTGATAAGGATCATCGTAACTTTTTGAGCCGAATCGTCTTGTATAATGGCAGATGCTTGGTGATCCGCATTCAGTGAGCACATTAAAGGATCATGGAGTACAGGAATGAGGCACGTTACCAGCCAAAGTGAGCGGTTATTGCAAATGGGCACAAAGTCAGGCACTGATCACTACGTCATACAGCATGAACGCAGCATCAAGCTTTCACCCGCGAAGTGAACCTGTAGTCGACGATATTTTATTTTGCAGACGTTTCTTCTTCATACACTGTCAACGAATGCACTTGAGGAAGAAGTTGGGAGCAGTGCTGTAGATAGTGGTAGGCTTGCACCCTGCTGTTGATTATATGCGAATACAAGGTCATTGCGTCCATAGAGTCCCTCCATTCGTCGTCTAAGATGCTAGTGCTACTATGGCTTTTCACTCACTAAAATAATGACATTATTTTCAATTCTGTGTCTGAGACCGAAATATCATGAGCCCCACCACAAATTGTCACCCTGTAGTAAATGTGTGCCTTGCTTAGAAACATCATACCTCTACTCTATTCCACTGCTTTTCTTGCTTTTTTATAAGCTCTCACATCACGAAGGCACTGCTCGGCGAGTGTTGTGGATGAGATGCAAGTCCGTTTTCTGCACAAAAACGCTCAAATAGGTTTAATGAGGCGGAAGTACCTCGTCAGGCTTCCATCGCAACGACTAGATAGGGACACAATGACAGTCGCAACTTGAGAAGTTGCATCCTGATGGTGGAAACATTACAAATCCAGTTGTATTCCTTCATTCTCGGCGACATTGGAATTGAGTTTGGAGTGTAAAGACTCTCATCCATACCAGACAGCAGTGATGACGAAACCACTGGCAACACCTGCATCAATTAGAAGAACCGTGAAAGCTTGTCGGATGGGCGCCACCTAGAAAGACTAACTAAATAACTGGGATTTTAAGTGTACCAGCATGTAGACACGCGATGTATTTCCGACTTCTTCCTCTCTGAGTGACTGACTTGTGATGAGAAGCAGTTTTACACTGCAGAGTATGGTAAATAAACTTGGGATCATTTGGCCATCAACTCTGAAGTCCACACTATGCATTACTTGAATCGTAGACAAGAAGTTTCTTTAAGTCTCTTTTGAAGAGCAAGCACTTGCTGCGGCAGTACATCTGGTCGATACTGTTGACAGAAGTTAAGTAAACGTGTTAAAAGGCAGCCACCGCAAATATCACCCACTAGCAGCCTTTGCATTTACCTTTCTTCATCGGCTCTCATTCGCATCCTTTTGAACAATACTTTTCATCAGCTCATGTCGTCTGATTTTAACTTGAGCTGAAGCGGCATACAGAAATCAGGACTCGAATTGAAGCAAAAATGTGGGTAATTGAGTTTGAGTTGATTGTTTCTGGAGCACAAGCAATGCACCAATTGATTGCCTTCACTAAGCAGACCAGTGAGTCTACACAGAACGTTTTTGCAGACTTCGGAGAAGTGCTAAGAATGGCACCCATCTGAGGTGCCAATTTTGGCACTGGGATACAAAAGCTGTTGCTTACTGGGGTTAAAGCATGTAGTTGAGCATCTTGGACACATGTAAAGTCTTCTCTCATCACGGGCTTTGCAGTTTGCATAAAATATTGAAATTGTTCCATTTTTCCTTTTTAAGATAAAAGAAATTTTAGAAAAGTGTGCTATAAATTCTACGACAAATGAGCTCCAGTTCCAATGTCAGGATTGACTATTGTCTCCTGTCCTTTTGAATTGCGCTTTTATAAAGGGCCACGGTTGGAATGAAACAGTTTTGCCAATCGTCTACCCAACGCGCGTGCGCTGACTTCCACGCAAAGGTAAGAAAAAAGGCCCCTCAGATTGCATCTCGTTAGTACGAAGATTGTAAAAGGAATTTGCACTTTAACTGAGGTCCCGAGACACAAGGCAATATTCGTCAACCTTGTCATACTGTTGCATTCATAGCCTTGCCTATTTCCATCACGTCCAATCAGAGCAACGCAATGAGCGCTTACTCAACTCATTCAAGCCAATCACCTTCGAAGCTGTACTGTTCAATAACGCAGCCTTGTGTGTGATCTAGTGCATTTAGATGTTGCAAAACCCTTGCCCTAGAATCATCGCAAGTTTGTGCATTGCAGCTACCATTTGCAAAGCTATCCCACATCAACTCGCGCTATAATTATCGCCTCATTATATAGCCCTGAAAAACTACTGAACTTGTCAGAAGTAAGGAGTGCATCGGCTCAATATCATTTGAGTTTTCCTGCTTGTGTATTAAATAGGAGTGAATTAGGCCTAAATCCCTCCGTTCGTTACCTTCTGACTTACTCGGTTATTTTTGCGAATGCACATAAGGTGCGAACGAATCTGTCGCTGATGATTGCCACATCTCCTTCTCAGCTAGATTTACTCCATCATTTTGGCAATGAGCAGGTGAAGAAATTAGACCATTCTGCCGCAGGGTGTGGGTCATTTTTCCAACCCAAACACCTAAGCTTTTGTTTATTTATTCTCAACAGATAGGTCGAACAAACCTGCGGTGTGGTCAACTCCAAAAATCAGTGATTTCTCCTACAACAGTGTGGTTCGTTATACCATCACCTCGTTTTGTCAGAGTAGGCGCAACAATCTCTCCCCTAATTATTGTGCACTGACGGTTTTGACTTCGGCCTTCGGATGCAGCTGCTATAGTGCTGCTCTAAGTGCCAGTGACGTTTACACTTTGACGGAATAAATGCAACTTGTTGCTGCCTCAGCCTCGAAGTCATTGGGCTGTACAGACTACTTTGATTTGAGATTGATGTAGCAGGGGATTCTAGTCAGAAGCTCGACACTCAAGTCTTCTGCACCATGAGGTGACTCAGCTCTTTCCGCTTTGTGACTTCACTTAACAAAAGTGCACACCTTCCAATTTCCACTTACCAGTGCCACAAATCATCTGGTTTGGGAGCCTGGAACTTTAAACATGGAACTTTGTTATCTGCTGAATCTCTGCTATTTACAAAATGCGTCTACAATCATCGCAACTCAGTGATGTGCGCTGGAGTCGCCTGGATACTGTTGAAGTCACCAGCCAGACAGGGGGTAGAGAGCAAACTCCTGGGAGAGCGAACTGAACGATCACTATGGAGAGCGCGCGAAGGAGACAGATGTAATCGCTATTTATCTAGTGGGTGTGCCAGAAGCGCCACAAGAACATGAATTTGTGACCCAACCGAGCCGCATGTCATGGGTGCCAGTGATGCCCCTGTTTAAAGTCGTTATTACTCTCTTGCTATGAGACGTGCCACACCATATTTGCTCATGCATTAGGTTTGCTAGCCATCTCCCTTGCATTCGGGCAATGTAGACAAAAATGTGTAAATGACAAATCTAAGAGCGGTGTAAAGGAATAAGCACTCGAGAGCAGATTCAACGGCATGTGACTGGACGACATATAACTTCTTTGCTGCATAGTCCGATTGATTCTGTTTCAGCTTGAGAGCACTCACCTATCTCAGCGGATAGTTCCCATATATGACGTACGACTAAATAAGGCCAAGTTACTAAATATTACAGCTTCACACAAAGAAAACGCATTTGCAGGTCTTTACATAACATTCAGGTGCGACATCAACTACTTGAGAAGGTATTTTGCTACCAAATCATATTATTCTCTCCATCAAATGCTACCAAATCATATTATTCTCTCCATCAAGCAAACCTTCCTCTTTGGACACCCACTGTTTCACTCAGTTAACAGAATAGTGGTGTTGACTGCACACGTCAGCCGTGTTTAAGAACCGTAGAAATGGTGAGTGGTGGACCAGCTCTGTGAAGAAGCATAAATTAACAATTCTTAACAGGAGGAGGACAACGAGGGAATGGATTCTAGCTGGCTCATAATATTTTCACAATTTGAAATACCTGCATTGCACAAGGCAAGACAGCTTCCTGCAGTCTGCCTTTGCCAAAAGTAAAAAGGGAATGGGAAACACATTGCAGCTGATGATGTTTGGGCAAGATCTACAGTTTTCATCATTTTTTGCTGACAGTGTACCGAAGAGCAAACTGAAACTCCTTAGCCTCGAGAAGATGCAGTTAGGATACTTAGCCAAGCCCACTTTGTAGCTCAGCGCTTATCAAAATTCAAAACTATCCATCCGAAAATCCCTCCATCTCAACAGAAAACGGATTTGTTAGAATGGCATAATATTTTAAGCCCTATAATGTATGCAAAACATCATGAAAACGCTAAAATTGACGTCATGTATGGCAGGCCAAAACTTGTTGCGGATCCATCCTAAATGATGATTGCAGGCACTGACGAAGGCTTCCATGGAATTAAGTGAGGGATTTATTTTTAGTTCAATCAAGAGAACGAGTCACTTAATAGCAAATTCCTCCACCATGCTTGGAAGGCAGTCGCAGAAGATGCAAACAATTCAAGGCAAAGATTTCAATGTGCGTGTGAGAGTTAAATAAATGGGACGGGATTGACGGCAACATCCTTGATGAGGTGTAGACCTTCAAGTGTCGCAATAAGAAGCCATTCATGGAAGAAATCATTAATGAATTTATCTAGCGGTTGTAAAGTGGTCTAAAGCAGATTTTGAGCAATAAGGAAAATAGGACCAGATCAAAGTTAAGCACTAATACGACGTCGGTTTGGAATGCAGAAGATATGAATCCATCCGTACCTCCATTCTCAAGTTATCTGTGAACAGTGAAACAATTGACTTTCAAAAGCTGTCTGCGACTGCAGTCAATTTTGAAGGCTAGGTGATGCCGATGCACGAGACTGTTATTTACTAGTATACCTCCTTAAGACTCAGAGGTCGAGAAGGAATGCATCTGCGACCCTTGAGGAATGTTGCGAAGGAGCACGAAATCACCCCCGGCGAAGATGACATTTGAATCGTCCACAGTTGATGCATGATTAGAGAACACATCTCTATGCAGTGTCAAAGGACTTTTTGTTGGATCTGCATTCCATGTTAGAATTACAAGTCCACATAAAGAGCAATGCAATAGGAGAATGGCACAATGACTTGACTGCAGCCATTAACCCACGCCAATCTGGCTCTTGGAACGTTTACGGATGCATTCAGGTGTGGATGGGAGAAATAAAGTGCCAGTCCACTGTATTTCAAATGCCTCAAGTTGTGATTGAAAGTCAGATTTCGGCTTGTATACATGCTTGGTCAGAACGTAATTCCATAGAGCTTCTCTACCAGGGGCAAGAAATTCGCAGCGTTTTCATTTTGCCGATACTTTCATTATCCTCTGCAGTCTGTCATTGCCATTTCGGAGTCCTGATATGCGCTTTCTACCTTTTAACGAACATTACATGCAAAAGTGTGGAAGAGAGAGGAACAGACAAGAGCAAACACTGACAAATGGCATCGATTTGGATCAATAGAATCAACGCTTTTGTGAAATAATAGTGAGTACACACGAGCAACTGTTTGATGTGTGTGTCATTGCGTGTTTACTATCTTGAAATATCTGTTTCCTTCGCGCCATTACGGTATCTTGAGAGGAAGTCACAGCATAGCCATCTAGGCAACCACGAATTATGTTTACGATTTTAAGATGTGCTAGAACTGACGGCTCCATCAGTCAGCATGTGCAAACGGTGAATTTCCTTGCCTTGCCAGTCGGTCGTAAAATCACTTATGGTGCTAACAATTAAGAAATGCACAAGTGCTTCCATTTCCTTGTTTGCAACAACAGCAAAACAGCCACCTTATTTCAAAGTATACTAGGTTGCATTATCAAGTGGACTCGTCAGACACATCTCACTGAAACACTCTACCACTAAGCCAACATTCGTTTCCCCAGCAGTGTGACAAGCGTTTTAGTACTGAAACACTCTACCACTAAGCCAACATTCATTTCCCCAGCAGTGTGACAAGCGTTTTAGTAAATAACTGTTAGAGCTGGTCTTTGCATAATGGCCTCTTATGAAAGGTAGATTGCAGCTTTACACGTAGAACAGTGACTATTGTTTAACTGTACCAGCATGGCCACTGACATTGCATCAAGGGTCATCCTCCCTTCAGCAATCAGCCTTAAATAAACAGGCTGCGAAATTCACTGAGGAGGAGACTGCTGTCCTCCGAGACATTCCTGATAAACCACAAAAGCGTTATAGTTCGGTCTGGTTTGGTATGGTGCTTAGCCTAGCACTTGTGTTTAAAGTGAACGAATAAAGACAAAATTGCTTCTTAGTTTTTGCATTGGGCGGAAAACGAGAGTAGGGTTGAGCAACCCAGCCTCTTGATTCCTAAAAATCCTGGGAGTGTTGGCATGTGCTACCCACTTCAAATGGTGCACATGGTTTGGTATCTGATTTCCGGGTAAGTACAAATTAAAGCATTGAAAGAGGCCTACCCATTGAAATTTCAGCTGACGATTTTAACAAGGTCAGTTTAACAAGGAAAATCTTAAAAGCAATGCTATTTATTTGTAACGGTGACATGATTGTTTTAAGGAAGGCAAGCGATGAGAGGTCCTGATGGATTGGCCAAGTGTCACTGCAGCCACTGAATGGATAAGTGGATCACACTTCTGAAATTATTAGACGTGCAATAAAAGGCGACTGGGAAAATGAGTTCACTGATGCCTGAAGCGAAGCAGTTAATGTGGCTTCTGCATGCAGGTTGTACTGCACAGATATCCCAAACGGATGGTGCTGAATTGTGGGGAAACAATTTGTGTCGTTTGTTGTGACAAACAAAGGCATATGTATTTGCCAGTTGTGGTTAAAGTTGCGATTAAAATGGAAGTTTGTATTGTTTCAAAGTGGAATGCACTGACTGCCAATCCCAACAACCCTGCTCGGTCTTAGCTGTGAATAACTACTCGCCTTGTTACTCGTGATCCCCGTCACAGCAGCCATGACTTATCAAGACCTCGACTCAGATGGTGCGCGAAATGAACAGCCAAGTCTCTCTCCTGCATTGTCTTTGCATATTAAACAGTCAAGAATTTGCGTATAAACATACTTACGACCTGAATTCAATATTCAACTCGCTCAAGTGCAATCATATTAAATGGATATTTGGCGTCCACTCCAGCTTTCACTAAGCATCCACAGACAGGTGTGTCAAGTGGTAAAAATAACTCCTTAATCTAGTGGCCCTAATCATTATGACTTCCTCGAAGTGGGCTTTCTGTGGTGAAAGAGTCAATCAGATTCTCTCAGGTTGTATCAGGCCGCAAGGACACTGAGACTTAGGTGTCACTGTCGGGTGACAGCCGTTTTAGTGGCGCCATGGTCATACCGAAACAACATCGAAATTGTGCTTGTGGGGACAGTGTTTACTGGAAATATTGTTCTGACACAAATATTTTGGCTTTTTTCAGATTAATGAAGTTATTACAGGGGTCAGCGAATTTCTCCTTAGTAAATTACAGGGGTCAGCGAATTTCTCCTTAGTAAGTTGGGAATCTGAAATCTCACCACCCAGCTTAAGCGATAGATCAAAGTATTAAGGAAAACCTAAGACGGTTTCCTCACCAAAGTGCTCTAGTGCCCGCAAAAAGACGTCATGGCAAATTGGTGCTCATTCCTTTTAAATGGGATCAGCTTGGCTGGTTCTATGCCTCCCTGCAAATTCAACATCCTCTCCAGAGTCGGTGTTTGGCAACCAGGAAGTGGATGGCTCCGATACCCTCCTACACAACCACATACTTAGTGACCATTCTGACGCAGCCAAAGCTGCACGGCGTCTCCTTCTTAATCCTTTGAATTGGCTTGGTAGGTTTAACTAAAAACGAATTTCACACACATTGNTTCCTTTGAATCGGCTTGATAGGTTTAACTAAAAACGAATTTCACACACATTGAACTGGAGTCAGTTAAGCTAATCTGTACCTTGTTGGGCCACTAGACAACACCTTCTATGGCGCTTTAGCTTAATAACAGAGCTAAATTATTGGCGAACATGCCAAAACTCCAATTAAGAACTTCGCAAAACAGAGAGTTTGTTTTCAAATAGTTCGGAATACTTTAAAAGCATTACTGTTTCTATCGAAACAAATGACATCAATGCCTTTACTTTCAAGATCGCCTTCTCCATTGGCCAGCGTTGTGCCAGAGACAGATGTGCTGGGATGTGGCGAGCATGCCTTGGGATGTCCTTCATTTCTACTAATCACTCTCGCGGAGCTTGTGACTTTGAGGAAAGTGGTGATGGAGCTTGTGGTTGTGTCATGGAATACTGCTGCTGCCGCTGCAGTTACTGTAGTGCTTGTTCGATCGGTAGCACCTGTAATAATGTTGGACTACCTTCTGACCTCGTCGAACCTCCCAAGTTTCCAAGGCTGTTGCTGCTTAAAATCCGTAAGGCATTCGGTAGTAAAATGAACTTACTTGCCTGGCGTCTTGTGGGTGGAAGCATGGAGCGGATGATCTCGAGCCAGCCTCATATCTTGAAGCGATGATTTTAAGCCATATTCTTACCTAAGAGAAATAGGTGGGCAGGCAAAGTTATAGTTTTGCGAAACGCATTGAACTGGAGCACCAACCGTGATAGCAAGCCAAATGACCTGCGTGGGAGTCAGGCCGATTGTATGAGCCAGTTTGATACGTGCGTGGATGGTGAGGTAGTGCTGCTTCCGAAAGCGTCCCTCCAACTTGAATGCTCTCAGCCATACCAGACAACAGTGAGAGCGAAACAACCAGTAACACCTGTATCGACATGGAGAACTGTGAGGACTAGTCGAATAAGTGCAGCTTTGAAGGGCTAACTAAATAAACAGATTCTCGGGTCCATCAGCATTCCCTTTTCTCCTTCTGCATGGGTCACAATGACGCGTGATGCATTTCCGACTGCCTCCTGACTGAGCGGCTTACCTGTGACGAGAAGCAATTTAGCTTTGCGTTGTTTGCTGGGCAAAATCAAGAATTATTCGGCCAGTGTCTTGGAAGTCTACACTTCACACTTTTTAGTCGTGGAGGGAGATGTTTCTTTACGCCCCTTTCGAAGACCAAACACTTGCCCCTACAGCACATCAAGTCAACACCACTTAAAAAAGCTGACAAAAATTGTTGCAAATCAAGTCCTGCAAAAACAACTTACCAGCGGCCCTTACATTGGGTTGAGATCTTGATACTGCGTTGATTTTTCACCCTCATTCTCTTTATTTTTTCAAAAGACGCTATCATCACCTCAGGTTGTTTCATGTTAACTTGCGTTGTGGTGGTATCGAGAGCTGAGGAATTGAAGTGAGATGGAAATGGAGGTATGAAGTTTGAGCTGCTTGCTTCTAAAGGAACACACAACGTAGCAATGGCTTGTCTTCTTTAAGTATATTAGTGGGTCTCCACAGATCGTGTTTGCGGACTGTGGATGAACACCAAGAACGACACCCATCCAAGGCAACAAGTTAAACGTGGGAGTATGGAAGCTGTTGCTTACTGGAATCGAAGAACCTGTAGCTCAGCATTTTAGGCGTATGTAAAGTTTACACACATCGCATGTTGTAGACTTTGCTTTGAATAACATAATTTCCCTATTTGACTTTTTCAAGACAAATAAGGCATTTCAAAATTGGGACTTCAACTCTACAATACATTGGCTTTAGATATAATTGCAGTGTTTGTTGTTGTCTCCTCTCGATTTGTGTTTTAGTGGTGCAAATAATCGAAATTGGAGTTACATGTCTCGATGAGAGTCCAATCACAAGCCATTGGTTGGTCAACCTTTGTCTGATCGTTACTTTTACGACGTCGCCGAATTATACTACGTACAATCAGCGCGAGCCATCGAGCTTATTCTTAACTCATTCAAACTCAATCGCCCTCGAGGCTGTAGTGGTCAAGATGGCAGCATTGTTGTTGTTTCAGTACGCCTTTCGATTTTGTGATACACTTGCTCTAGAATTGCAGCAGGTTTGCACAGTTTTGCCACCGATTGCAGAGCTTTCTTGCATCAACTCACACTGTGAGTGTCACTTTTTAATAAATCCCTGGCAAACCACCAAACCTATCAGAGACAGCGAGCATCACGTGAGTGAACATACCTGTGAATCAAAAGGGAGTAAATTTAGCATGGTTTTTCCTTCTAGTCACTCTTGATTCACTTGTTTGTTATAAATTGCACATGAACTGTAAACTAGTTTTGAGTACTGGATTTTTACTTCGTCATCACGGCGACGAATTGGCTGGTGACTGAGGACATCCTAGTACCTTTGTCTCTAGTATGGCGCATTGCCTGGGTCAGTCTTCCAAACCAGGCAGTTATGCTTCGATCCATGTGTTCCCAATCGTTAACTCAAACAAACTTTGAAGCGCGTAAATCAACTTAAAGAATGACAGAAGGAATTCTTGTTAGCAGGAATTGGTTTCACTGGACTTTTTGGTGTAAGGCAGCCAGCGCAGCTCAATCGATTGACTGAGCGTTTGTCACTAGCCTTTGAGGAGGAAACCAACTCCCACGTCCTGCAGCCTCGATTCACTTGGACTACACTTGCCCAGTCACACATGCTTACTCTGCTCATCACCGCAACGCAAAATGCAGAGGTGGAAGGTGGAATGGCCAACCTCATTGCACATAAATGGAACTAGATCCAAGACACTTCTTGACATCGGCTTGACCATGCTTGCTTGTTATTCCACCGACCGTGAAAGCAATTAATGAGACCACCGCATTTTAATATAATGAAAATATGAGTTGATTACAACAGTAGATGGGCAACAATACCTAGTAAATTAGTGATTTTATCAACAGGCTTATTGGAACAAGCATCTTGTGACACAACAATAACTATGGTCTCTTCTACAAGACCTAAGTTTTGCTACTAGTTGTCTAGGTGGCAATTTGTTAAACTATTTCGCTGCGTTTCTACAAATGATCTCTCGTGTTTTGAATTCACTTTGCTGTGTTCTCTAAACGTTCTTGCGCCTCAATGTAGGAGATCAAATGTGTTTATGGGTACCATAAGACAGAAAATGATTTAGTGGTTTTGCATAGGGGTTACATGGAATGCTAGCATCTAAGAATGCCATCGAGAATTGTAGCCACTTTCACCCGAAGTGACACAAAGAGTTACGAGCAAGTGCAATTTTAGCCATTTCATCTTCTCAAAGACACAGAGTACCCGGTCCGTCCTGTGAACATGACAATTTGTACAGCATAAGACAAAACACCTGAGCACTGGAGATGAAAGACTTCACCAGACACCTCGTTGGCTGACAATGGCGCGCAAATACATATTAGATTGAATTTGCTGCCTAAAGTGCAAATTATTGCAGAATTAAATAACTAGAAACGCATTGATATGAAGTGGGAAGTGATTTGCTCATGCAGACTATGAATGTGGGGATCATTTTACCAACGGAATAATGGAAATTTTGGCGCGCAGAAAATCTGATGTGCGTTGGGATTCAGATACGCTCATCACCAAGATAAACATGAAATATCTGCCCATTTGGGGTTCCTGTATCATCCAGTGTAAGCGAACAATCGGGAAAGAATTTGCAGAAAAAAGGATAAAGCTGCGATGCAGGCACCATAAATGGCACGAATGATGGGGCCTGGTGCCCTCGACTCCAGTATAGATAGTGGAGTTTGCTTATGTGTAGGCGGCTTGGCAACGCATTGTGAGTGAAGCGCTCTGCACAATGTCTGCAGTTCATTAACATTATCGGTGGTGATAAACCCAAATCAGGGAAAGGTCCTCTGTTTTTGAAATGCACAGAAGCTCGCGAAGACCACGTTTTCGTTCCAGTCTTGTGAAGGAGGATTGTTTTCTCTGCTAAATCAGCGTAATATACGCTCCACCACTATAAGTGACTGCTGAATGCGAGGCAATTTTGACTAATAGCTATGGGATTTGCCAATATGTAAGCTTGCTTTATGGCCACAAAGCAGATATTTTAATGTTTGTATCATCACGAACAACGCGATTGAATGAGAAAGGGAGCACAGGACGTAAGCGACTGGCCATCTAGATGGTGGAGCCTGCTTTGACAGGTAAGCCGTTAGCAAAATAAATGCAGTTGAGTAATATTCTATGCGTCTTTTCCTTTGGCCCAAACTTGTGCATTTGAAACGAGCTTTTGTGCAAGGTGCCTACTTTACCGAATTGAGAGAAGTACAATCCCACTGTGAGAAATGAGGAGCTCTTTGGCAGCTGCGAGCTCCATCCTGACTACATCAGCGTAGCAAAGATAAGGCAGCTTAGACAAGACAAATTCGTGAACAACTGCACCGAATTTCACGTTATACTGCTTAAAATCACTGCACTTAATAAGGGCAGTAAAAAGCTTATTTGTAAAAGGAAGCATTGCATTTTACGCAATGTGCCCTAAATGTTAAATTTTTGGCGCATTTAGTAATCCTTCCCTCCAAATTGTAGAGTCAGCAGTAAAACAAACATATTTGCTCTTCGTTTTTAATTCAAGTGCTTGCTGTCATTGCCTTGGGAATAACCGGCAGCCACAGATCAATCATACTGCTAGACTGCTAAGAGGTTCACCGTACAAAGATAGGGTATGCATTATTCGTTAAATTATTAACATTCCTGAATGTCGTCTTCTCCGTGGATAGGTGAGCATTTGTTAAGAAATTGAGTGGGTTTCAAACATAACGCTGATGTGGTAGAAAACCACTTCCAATCGCTCTTCGAATGCATCCAGCCAGATTAGTTGCGTGGAAGCAAATAATGCATTCCACATTTTATTGCAGCGATTTAACTACAAACGTTGCAAAACGCCCCCGCTTGCGTGTGTCATGAAAGGGGTTTTCTGGATCTTCCACGCTTTGCTACATTAGGACTACACAATTTAATTTGCGAAAGGGTCATGTGTAGCACGTTTGTTGGTTACATAACTCTTGCTTTCGGTTACGGGCACATGGTTGACCACATTGCGCCCGATATGCGGACTGACCTTTGGACCAAGCCATTGAACCTGACTCCTTCTGTTCGCCAAAATTTATGCATTCTGCTCGACAAGTGCCTCTTCATTTGGCGAAGTGGTGATGTGCTACATTAATTTCAAAATTCGACATTAAAATTAAAAGCGCCATTTTGTCAGGGGATAAGTTGCATTGAGTTGTGAAATTGGCGTTTATGTTTTTGGATTCGGAGACAAAGTTCAATGAAGCTAGGGTTAAGTCGTTTAGTTACCGGTGTTGAAGATGCGACTGCACAAAGTCTCCGCCTGAGATTTACTAAACATGCGGATAATGGCTTTTTGGTCTTGATGTATTTTTGCAGGAAAGAACGGCACCTAAGTTGTATAGGATGGTGCAAATGCATGCATCAAGAGAAATTTGACACAGCAGCACTTAGTCAGCTTTTTTCTACTTAAAAGTAGATAGACAAAGCAATAATAGCGCTTGGTTACTGAACCCATACTGGACATAATTGCTTGCAGTTATTTGCTTTGCAAAACACTTTGCATGCTTGCGACCACTCTGAGCTCGCTTTGAAGCAAGGTGTTCCAAGTAGCGAAAATTAAGTCAAGGCATGGAATCGGTGGGAGGCCCGAACACAGATCTGAAATGGCGAGTTATGGATGGACCGCTAGAACACCCATACAAGTCGCCTTCAAACTCTCCTTGTTAGCTGCATTTATGGCTGTCGTTCTCAGCTGCGTCCTAGCAGCCTTTCTTTTCCAAGCGTTGTTGTACAATCCTCTGACTAGTAGCACATCACTGGCCTATCTTGCCGTATTACGTTGGCAAGTGCTACTATCCTACAGTGGACGAGGAAAGACTGCTATAGACACACCGTGTTCACAACTATTCGAAGGCAGAAATGCAATCTTCTCAAGCTAGGTGACTACTGCATCAGATTAGCTTTTTCCACCTGTCAGATTGGTTTCATAGTCTCTGCATACTACACATACCTTTGGGTGTCTTTCGAGCTCACTCGAACTCTATGTCAATAATTTGTGTTCTTTGAGTTTCGATTGTGCCACTGATTCTTGCCGTTCTCTAACTGATATCTACTCGCACTAAGTGAACAGTCCAAAGGAGACTAAACTATCCCAAATGTGGCACAGATGTGGCTGAAAGGCACTACCTGTAGATTCGCATAAACGAATGCGGTGCTGTGATAGAAGAAATGTATGTTGCTTTAACAAATAGAGCTGTAGTCGTTGTGGTGCACTTGAAAAATGACAGAGAGAAGTTGCCTACTATCTGCGAGGTAGTCCGAGCAGAGCAGCAGCCACCCGGCTAATTGCCACCATCGCAGCTGGATTGCGTTCTACTTCACCATACGTCCGGAAGCACAACAGGTTTGACGAAACTGAGAGCAGACGTTGATTTTTTGACTTTACAATTGTCCAAGTATATATTTTTCTCCAATGCGGCCAGCCTGACTTAGTTTGTCTTGGCTTTTGAAGTCCGTTAACTACAATAGGCCCTAAAGCGCTGAAATGAAACCACAGGCACGGCTGGTTGCGCTGTAAAAAGAAAAGGTCGCAGGGCTTAGCTGATGCGCATGGTTAAGGACAGCTCTCAAGGGACCTACCCGCACTTGCTAGATCCACAAGCATGCACTTGACGTGCGAGCTCAATTTTATTTACTCGCGCAATGCGATTGCATCCTGAAACACCAAATAACGTGATTCCTCCATTCCATTGTAGATTGAATTATTGCAATTATGCACTTGCGATAAAAATGGCTTAGAAATAATGCTATAAACATAGCTTTTAACTGACCTCACTCTATGAGCGAGGAGTTGACGACGATAGACTGCACAATCGTAATTGACTTCTACTGTGCATCGCTAGTGTTCTAATGCCTGTGGTCCATGTACCACAGCAATCACACTGAGGTATGGTCAGATGCATGAAAATGTGGCACAGGGGATGGAGGAGTGGGGACGGTAACGGTCACTGCGTCACCGCATCGTGTCGACACAGGGACATCACGCCAGGTGGGAGGGACGACGGGGCGTAAAACCACGTGAAAATTCACGAGTTGCCCCTTGCCACGTGAGCTGACCCCAAGAAAGAACGGAGAGGATGCATACATCAGCGTTTGATTAGAATAACTTTTCGCAAACCTGTGGAATCATTTTGAGTGCGTGGTGGTAATGGGTTTTACATAGTGACGAGAATATCGTCATTAGCATCTTATTGGATTTTTTGACAAACGCAATTTAAAGGGAGAGAAACTGGACTTAGACAAAAAGCACAATTTGGGCGAAAATAGCCACATAAAGTAATATTAGACGCAGCAGCTTCAAATCCCAAGGGTGAGTAATGGAAGTGTTTGGTGGGTGAGAATCATGCCCTTTGTGACTGTCTCAAACAGGTTTAGCCCTACTTCTGACTTCGTCGTTTACGCTAGTCTCCGAAGCGCAGAAGTGCAGCCGCAGCCGCACGTGGTTGAGGTGCAGGAAGAAAAGGCCTTAGAGTTGAGCCGTTGCAGAGGGTTAAGGGCAGTCATTAATGGACCTTTCTGTGTGTAGTTGGTCCGCGTGCATTTACTCAATGCAAAAGCTCCGCCTGATTCACGCTCGCAATGCGATTATGCATTAAACATTATGACTCGACACTACGTAGTTCCCATTCCAGTGTGTTCCTGTAGTGACGATGCACTTAAATAGCTTAATTGACAGCGGCTTTCAACTAACTCAGCTCTATCGGATTATTGTTTCCACCTCTTTGTGAAGCGGGAGGTTCTATGAGTTAAGAAGATTTTGCACGATTATACTGAGTTGTGCAAGTGTTAAACTGTTAACCTACCTGCTCGAATTAGTATTGCCTTTGATGTGTTCCTTATGACCATTGGCACAATGCGCAGTGCGGATCCGAAGTCATTTTATTCGCATCATCTTGTAAATGCAGGTATGGGCCTGCCATCGAATAATGCTACCATAGATGCCATCGGTTCCCCAGATATTCTTGTTGGTTTGCGCACTAACTTGCATTAGTCTGCTGCCTTTGATTAGCTGCGACATGACGCGCAAAAGCCCTGGTCCTCAATGTTTCATGCACAAACATTGAAGAGCAGCTTTCGCGGCAGTACCTGTGCATCAGAACAACTTGAAAGAAGGAAAGGAGAATGAACCCTCTGGAGAGGAAGATGACTGTCACCTTTGGCTACGCACAGCTCGAATTCAAACATAAGACTAGAAGCATTTCTGAGTTGTTTTAGTAGTCTGAAATGATTTCGAATTTCAATTAGCAAGTCTATTTGCTAAGGCTTTAAGCCAGCTTGGGTGCCTAGGTCGAGGAATAAAAGCCAGGTTAGTAGGCCTTCTCTCACCTTTTATGCGAAGCATTCGCTTGTGGACCGTGACGAGGGTTCAAGCTACATTTTTAACGTTTTCAACTAGAATTTTTAAAGCTAAATCAAATTCATGCATTTTTACAACTTCCTCATACACTGCCTTCTGTGATACTACTTTTAAAATCCTAAGCCAGCTGGAAGTTAGACTTCATTGGCTTGAACATTAAGCGAAGATAGACAACGGAATCGTGGATTGCATAGAATTAAGTTCCTGTGACTCATGTTTACTGCGGTGGCCACATTGATGTGGTGAGTAAAGGCATAGTAACTGGCACAGAGGACGGAGGGGTGGAGAGGGTAATGGTTATGACGTCGCCGCCTTGTGTCGTCACATGGACAACGTGTCAGGTGGGGGAGGCGATGGGCAGCAAAACCACGCCCACAGTCATGACTTGACTCCCTGTGTTTGTTGACCCCAACAAAGGGTAGGACGAGCACGCATATCAAAGGTTAGGTCAGGATAACTTTTTCCACACGTGTTGAATTAAGTTGAGTGCGTGGGGGTGGTGGGATTCGTAAGGTAAAGGAAACACCGTCAATAGCATTTTAAATGTTATATGAGAACCGCAGATTTCTCGAGCTGCAGTGTAAATTGTAAGTTGTGGATACACAAGGAGAATAATTCGGCCAAGGCGGAAAAATGGCATCCGACTTCACTCATTTAAATGGTAAGCAGAAAATTTGAGTGGTTGAAAATATTTTATCTAGACATGCTTAGGTATACAATGATCTACTTAGATGTCTACAATGCGCCATTAATCCACTTACCAAGAATGGCATTGCCTTTGGTGTCTTCCGACTATCAGCGGCAAGCACAATAGTGGCTACCAACTCATTGAAGTTAAATCCTCTTACAAACGTAGACAATGTCTATCCACTGAACAATACGACTGTTTTTTGCAGCAACTTCTCAACCAATCACATCAGTTAGCACACCGCTCTAGAGAAAACTTTACTTTTGATTGGTAAACAGTGTGATGCGTAAAGCCGTGCTTCCAGTGTCCTGTTCATCAGCATCAGAACACGTTAAGCTGTAGTGTCACATCAACCAGCTTCTTGTTAACAAATAGCTTTACTGGCGGTATCTCCGCATTGGAACATCTTAAATGAATGAAAGTGAACTTGTCGCTTATGCTTACCTTTGGCTTGGATCGGGACTTGGATGACAAACAGTTCCAGTTTGCATCAGTAATCTTTGAAACTTATTTAAGCTTAGCTTAAGTGTCTCCCAGTCCTAAGATTTTGACCTTGAAGGATAAAACTTGGTGAATGAATAATGCACCAACATTATCATGCCATTAATTCTTGCCGTTACATTGACGATACACCAGGTGAGAGAGGCGATAGGCAGTAAAACCACGTACAAACTCGTGGTTTGACCCCTACAGGTGTTGACCCTAACAAAGAATGGGACGAATGCACGCATCAGCGATTTCGTCAAAATAACTTATTTTTGCATGTGTGTGATTAGTATAGGTGCCTTGGGGTAGAGAGTTTCACACGGCAAAGCGAATATCGTCAATAGTATTGAAAACGCAGTAGTGAGACTCGTAGTTTATGGGATCTGTAGTGCAAATTAAACAGTCAGGAGAGGTGGGACAAGAAAGTTGACTAAGACACAAGGTAGCCAAGCTTTTCTGCAATGGAAACTACAAGTATACCAGATGCAGCTGCATAATAGTCAGGTGGGGTGCGATGGCAACGTTTAGTAGTAAGACACAAGGTAGCCAAGCTTTTCTGCAATGGAAACTACAAGTATACCAGATGCAGAATCCGTGCGCCTTTGCCTTATTAAAACCTTTTTAGTGCTAGCGATAATTCGAATTCCAGACAAAGGATGCGAGTGCCTTTACTGCAGTAGTTGGAGCCAAAGAGCGCCCACATTGTCCTTCCAACTTTGGTGGATTAAATCACCTCGAAGAGTTATTTCTTTTTGCTAGGAAATGGTTAAACTTGGATTGCTGAATAGCTATTTGAATTGAAGCATCTATGAACGCATACCTATGCACTGGGACAAGCTCGACAGAAGTCCAAGTGAAAGTGTGGTGGGATCACACATAGAATGGCTTCATAAAATTATAACCACGACGTCGCACACTTATTTTGTGTCGTCATGATGGCTTCGCCTTTGTTCAACAGTTAGCAAGGCTATCGGAGAAGATTTTGAGTATCAGAACGCCGAGCGTAAATCTGGTGGAATTTGGAAGTGGCTGGATTATATTTGGTCTTAGAAACGGAGTAAACAGTTTTCGTGTGCTGAGTAATTCGAAGCCTTGATTGCACACACGTCGGACTGGTGGTTCACCTCTGCGAACACAGTACTGATCACCAATTTTATTGCAGCAAATGGATGTGGTGCGTTCTAATAGAGCAAGATGCTCTATAGCACGAAAGATCTCACCAGAGACGACCCACACTATCGCCCGAAAGCAGGAAACTCAGCCACAGACTATTCTTGCTTTGTCACTGCATGTTCCTTCTCACGGCATCACCCATTCGTACAAATTGTTTTACACGCATTCACCCACCTCCGTCCTGCGATAGCACTCAGGCTTCCTCAAGGACAAAGTAGTCAGTTTGGCCACCTCATAATGCAAAAAAATTTTCTTTGTTAGGCATGCCGTGGAATCCCAATGGTGCCTAGCCTTCACAACACCTGAGATTCAATCGCGAAATGTCTTGACTGAGTTAAGTTACACAACAATTACTGCGGTTACCGCGATAGACGAAATGTTTGCATCCCAGCTTGGCCTAAGAAGACGTTGGCGTGTTTATCAACATCAGCGGTGTTCCTGTGTGGACGGCTGCACACCGTTGTCTCACACCTATATTTGAGTTGACTTCTTCGCGATACGTGGTAAAGATTTGCAGATAGATTCTTACAGGAAGACAATAATACCTACCCATCAAAAACAAAAAAATGCTGGGGGCATTATTCGTTTTTAGCACCATCTCGTTAAAGGCGGTGCGCATTTAAAGGTTTGGCGGTGCTTAAAGTAGCAGACCCGGTTCGACAATCTAGTGCAAGTACACACAGCGTCAAATGAAGCTTACGAGTTTGGATTTGGCATTCTTAAACGTCTACTGGCAGATCAGGTCATCGTAACAGGCTAAATTGGCTTTGAGTGGATGTTAATTTTGCTACCATTAAGACGCTATGATTGATTTGATGCAATTGAAGGCTAAAAATGAGGCATAGATCCGTTTTAAAAGTACTAAATAGCGTCAACGGTAGGCCAGTAATTCAAGGCGACGAAACGGGCAAGACCTACAGCTCGACAGACGTGGACATAATAGCAGCTATTTCAAAGATCACTTGAAAATGTTTCGTTGCAATTCCAAACTTTGGTGTCTCCGAAGCTTAGGGGCGACAGATTTGGTTCGCTCACAGGTTATTGTATTCAAGATTTGGTTCGCTCACAGGTTATTGTATTCAGGGTGTAGTCTTGATTCTGAAATCATTGCATTCATTTTAGATGTTTGCAATCCCTACTTGACCCACTCCACGCTAGGAGAGAACAGCCACGATCAAAAAATGATCTTAGCCAGTATTTGTTCATGAAGTGAAAAGGCAGACCGTGCAAACGTGCATGCATTTATCTACCGAGAATTGCTACAAGATGAACTCGTTATACACGGTGAAGTAAATAAATGTGGCACTATAACTTGGGACCCACTGGTGCAAGGACTTGGAATGATTGAAACTCCAAAATTTCGTCTCAAGTGGTAGAGTTGACGGTGCCGCAGTTGTATGTCGTGTCGACAGGACGTGTCGACAGGGAACGTGATGGGGACATCACTCGTAACAGCGGCCGTAGCAAAAGTGGGGAATGGACACTTCTTGAGGTGGCGGGTGAGTAAACTGCGGCGACTGAATGATGCGCTGCAGTGGGGACAGCACCAGCGCTTCACCGCCATGTGTACCTGCATATGGGCTCGCAGATTGGAACGATCGGCAAAGGCAAGCTCGTGACCCTGAAGAAGCCACTTGCGTGAGAAAGCCTTACCACATGCGCAACATTTCCATGGAAGTGAGTGACTTTGCTTGTGGGTTCGCAGAGAGGCAACACTGTTGTATGCCTTCCCACACTCCTGACATTTCCACTTCAGTCGCGCTACTTCGTCGATTCCCTCCCCATTCATCCCGTTGGAGATTGTGCGAAAGCCAAAGTTGGTGCTTTTTTCGTCCTTGTCATTCGCCACATCACCGGTAGCGTGTTGAGAGCTTCTGCTATTTCGGAAACTGTGGGCAGTAACAGTAAAATTGATCGCGACCAGGTAGTGGCAGAGAGAAAGGCGATCGGAGGTGTGCAGACCAGTTCCACTAGACAGTAATGGACGAGAGTATTGAGGAAGAGGGGGCGCTATTGAAGTGCCAAAATGGGCAGATGGTGCTGAAAGCTGTGAAAAAATCTCTGTTTGACTAATCGAAGAAGGGGGCAGTGATTGGACTTGCATTCAAGTTTCGATAATGACGATGCGCTGAAGTCATCTATCAGGGAGGTGGAGGAAAGGCTGGAGGAAGTCACTGTTACAGCAGTTGACGTTGATGAGAGTATCGAACTTAAGGTAAATGAATTCGAGTGTCTTGCACCACAACTGTGAATTTCTTTGTCCTTATCGTCAAGGCAAGATGGGTTTGGAAGCTCTTGGGTGGAAGGTGACAGCTGCAGAATGCTGGCTATGGAAAAATCTAAAGGAAATGTGAGAAGTTTCCTTATGAATGCAAAATAGCGTCTAAATATTCATGATACATAAGCTTGAACATGTTGGCATCTAAGTGGCAGAAGGACACAATAAATGCTGATGAGGTGCTAGTGGAAACACATCTTACCGTATTTCATGGTGGGAAGAGCCTCGGCTGATGAGGAGTAAGGCATTGTCTGACCTTATATATCGCGTGCTCAGATCTCATTGGTAAGACCTCTTACCACTCATTGGTCAATGGTGAGTGATTGGGATTCGTAAACACGAACAAGTGCTGGGACCGAGAAGTGCTATGCTTGAATGAGTGGACCCTTTTACATTCTTGTATAGTGATAGTGGATTCTGCTAACCATTTGACAGATGCTTACGTTCCAACACCCCGAATTTGCTTCTCATGTTGTAATTCCAATTCCACTACCTTCCGTGCATTAGAGCGATGAGTAAATATACTTCGTTCACTTTCCCGCCCCATCCCTTACCATCTCAGCAAGCGTAAGCTGCCGTCAAATGCGCGCTTCCAAATTAAGCAGAATTTCTTGCTTGCGTTTATGTGTGGGGGTAAATTGGGCAGCTGTGTCTTTCTGAGGTGGATTGCAATNCCGTCAAATGCGCGCTTCCAAATTAAGCAGAATTTCTTGCTTGCGTTTATGTGTGGGGGTAAATTGGGCTGCTGTGTCTTTCTGAGGTGGATTGCAATAAAGAGCGACTTTTGTATTGAACGTAATGCAGCAAATGAGGGGAAACTTGCTGTCCCACATGAATCAGAGGCACTCCTGCTTGAGAAGTGCTGTATGACTTGCTGTTAGGAGGAGGAGACTTCTTGCCTGCGCCCAAGCTATCAGACATGCTGCCAAACACCTCGAAAATTCGAAGGGGATATCGGCATCAATCCAACTCTGGCAGAAATTCATTTATCCAGAACGGCAACCTCCTTCGATGGAAAAGGTGGTGGTGGCAGATTTGAGAGGAATGAAGTCAGATGCCGCGGCAACGGAGGAGGCGGAATTGAGAGTGGAGGAGAAGGTAGATGGTTAAGCATGTGTGGTGAGTTTTCAAGCTGCAGCGTTTGAACTGATCAAAAGAGTTCTCGGTCGGATGCATACTAAAGCACCTAATGTTTTTCTTTCTCCCGACGTCGTCATAGTCCCTGTCACACCCACCACCCGATTTAAAATCGGCTTCGTCAGGAGGTAGAGCAAACAAGTTAACTGCTGCGCAGGTGTGGTTTCAGTCTACAGACCCTATTTTGCTGGCCTGAGAATGGATGGATGCGACATCATTTTTATTTGACTCGGCAAAAGTCATACATAAACACTCACTACTTATTCTCTTTACTTGCATACTTATGAGTGCTCCCATAATCATATCTTATTGCTTCTGACCAACAGCCCCATTTACTTTTCTTAGGTATGGAGTCACTAATCCATGGAGGAGAAGGTAGATGGTTAAGCATGTGTAGTGGGTTTTCAAGCTGCAGCGTTTGAACTGATCAAAAGAGTTCTCGGTCGGATGCATACTAAAGCACCTAATGTTTTTCTTTCTCCCGACGTCGTCATAGTCCCTGTCACACCCACCACCCGATTTAAAATCGGCTTCGTCAGGAGGTAGAGCAAGCAAGTTAACTGCTGCGCAGGTGTGATTTCAGTCTACAGACCCTATTTAGCTGGCCTGAGAATGGATGGATGTGACATCATTTTTATTTGACTCGGCAAAAGTCATACATAAACACTCACTACTTATTCTCTTTACTTGCATACTTATGAGTGCTCCCATAATCATATCTTATTGCTTCTGACTAACAGCCCCACTTACTTTTCTTAGGTATGGAGTCACTAATCCCATAGTTCACGATGCTTGGTTGCTCAAACAATCGCCGTGTTTTGAGGACAACCCACTTCGGGAGTTGTAAGAACCTTGGGTCATCAGTCTCATCGTCTTGAGTTTTCTCTTCTGCACTGCTGCACGGGTCGGCATCCACACTAGCAGTTGTCATGTGCTGAAACAATTTTAGCGCTATAGTGAGCCTAGCGTTGCAGCACATTTTCTTTCCTTGTACCTAGCTCGAATAAGTTCATCTCGACTTTTGGATTCCGTTAATTGCGATGGTCGCCAAAGCACTGAAATGAAACCACAGGCACGGATGTTTGCGCTGTAGGAAGTAAAGGTGGCAGAGCTTAGCTGATGCGCATGGTTGAGGGCAGCACTTAAGGGACCTGTCCGTGCTTGCTGAATCCACAAGCATGTACTTGATGTGAGAGCTCTGCTTTATTATTCCAGCAATGCGACTACATCCCAAAACATTAGATAACGAGATTTTTCTATCCCATTGCAGATAGAGTGATGTGCAACTATGCACTTGTGGTGAAAATAGATTAGAAATAATGTTGAAATTATAACCTTCAACCAGCCTTGCCCCATGAGCATAGTTTTCCCAGTTCAATGGTGCGTATTAACTTTGTTGCTTCTCTAAAATGCTTAGCATCACGCACAATGGTGTTTACCAAGTTATTCAATTCGCATCACCACCAAGTGCTGATAAAGGCCTGCCTGCGACACGGCTAGTGCTAACATTGCTTTCTCAACCAATCTCACTGGTTTGCGAACTTCTTTGGACAAAACTGCTTCTTCTGATTGGCCAACGATGTGATGCGTAAGAGCCATACTAGTGACTGGTGCAACAACACTGGACTGCAACGTTCATAATGGCACCAGTACACAAGAACGACTTGGAGGGAAAGAAGATGAACCGGTCAGTGGGAACAAAGAGCACCTAGTTCAACAGTGCTGCTTGCTGTGTGGCTTGTAAGATGCCGCACCAAAACATGATTTATGCCCCTTCAGCCCAAGCAGCTGAGGAGGATAGACTACATAATCGTAAATTGATATCAGCTGTATATCGCCGTTGTCCTTGATTCCTGTGACTCATGCACCACAGCAATCACACTGAGACGTGGTCAGATGCGTGAAAATGTGGCACAGGGATGGAGGAGTGGGGACGGTAACGGTCAGGTCTTCACCGCTTCGTGTCGATACATGGGCATCACGCCAGGTGGGAGGGACGATGGGGCGAAAAACCACGTAAAAATTCATGAATTGCCCATGCCACGTGACTGACCCCAAGAAAGAATGGGAAGTGTGTATACATCAGCGTGTTGGACAGGAGAACCTTTTCCCAAACATGTAAAATTATTTTGAGTGCTTGGCGGTGATGGGCATCACATGGTAAAGGAAACATTGTCATTAGCATTTGTATTGGCTTTATTCAGAACTGCAATTTATGGGATCCGGTTGCTCAGAGAAAGAAATTAGACTTGGGCATAGTAAAACTTGGCCTAAAATAATTATGCAAGAAATAGCCGACGCAGTGGCTTAAGATTTGGAACGAGGGCGTTGGCTGTGGCTGGTGGATGAGGAGCATACCATGACGAATCCCTGAACCAGGCCCGATATTTAATTCACGTGAACTAATGTGCATATAACCATTACTAAGTCCTCCCTGTGGCAGCAAATGCTCAGTAGTTGAACATGGTAATTGTACTTTTTCGCTGCATAGGCCGGGGCGAATGGCGCCAATGTTTTTCCCTAATTTAGCTGAGTAAATGCCTTTATGCAATGACTTCTCCACACCTGGTCTATTAGTTGACACACGATCTCAGCAGGAATTGGTTGAGGCTGGATTGCTAGGCAGCTACTTGGTTTGAGGCATGCATACACTGAAACGTAACAGACATGACTGCACTGCACGCTTAATTGTGTATAGGTATACTCTTGACGTGACAATGGACTTGAAATAAGGATATTAACAACAATAGCCTCCAACTGGCCTCACTCAGTGAGATTTTTGCTCCCATTTGAATGGTAAGCAGAAAAGTTGAATATTAGAAACATTTTGTCTTGACACNACAGAAAATTTGAATATTAGATACATTTTGTCTTGATACACTTAGGTATACAATGATCTACTTCAATGTCTGCAATGCGTCATTGATCCACTTGCCAAGAGTGGCATTGCCTCTGGTGTCTTTTGATAATCANAACAATAGCCTTCAACTGGCCTCACTCAGTGAGATTTTTGTTCCCATTCAAATGGCAAACAGAAAATTTGAATATTAGATACATTTTGTCTTGATACACTTAGGCATACAATGATCTACTTCAATGTCTGCAATGCGTCATTGATCCACTTGCCAAGAGTGGCATTGCCTTTGGTGTCTTTTGATAGCCAGGGTCAAGCACAATGGCAGCTGCCAACTTGTTAAAGTCAAATCATTTCACAAATGTAAGCAATGGCTATCAACTGAATAATACGACTGGTTCTGGCAGTGAATTCGCAGCCAATCACATCAGTTGGCACACCGCTCTGGACAAAACATCCACTTATGAGTGGTTCGCATTGTGATACGCAAAAGCCGCACTCCCGGTGTCCATTGCATCAGCACCAGAACACGGTGAGCTGTGGTACCACAACGATGAACCTCTTGTCAAGGAAACAGCTTTACTGGTGGTATCTCTGCGTTGGAACACTTTAAGTGAAAGAAAGCGAACTTGTCAACAAGAGGCACAACTGTCACCTATGCTTACCTTTGGCTTGGATTGGGGCATGGAGAGTCAAACAGTTCTAATTTGCACCAGTAGGCTTCAAACTGATTCTAAATTCACTTAGTTATCTGTGTATGTTAAGACTTCGTCTTAGATGGGGAAACCTAGGTAAAGGAATTAAACAACAGCTGTGTCGTGTCACTACTTCTTGTCGTTACATTGACAACACGCCAGGTGGGAGAGGTGATGGGCAGTAGAACCACGTGCAAACTCGTGGGGTGACCCCCATGTGTGTTGACCCTAACAAAGAATGGAATGGCCACACGCACCAAAGTTATGGTCTGAATAACTTATTTTTATACGTGTGGAAGTAAGTTGAGTATGTGGGGGTGGTAGGTTTCTAATTACTTGATGAGAGCCACAATTTTCGGGAGCTCAAATGCAACCTGAATAAGGTAGGAATTTCGATTGAGTCACGAAAAGTTCAGGCAACTCTGAAGCAGGAAAAGAAACGGATATCAGATGCAGTGGCTTAAAATTAGGATAGATGGCGATTGCGATGGTTGATGGTGGGTGGAAAACATACCATGACAAGCTCAGTTATCCGGATTCAGCTCTTAATTTTAAATGAATTAGTGCACGTTAGACCTAATGAAGACTTTTCATGTTAGACTTAATCTAGAACTAAGCAAAGGATAAGAGCATCGCCTGCGTTTTCCTTTTTATTTTAGTGAAACAATTCATCGTGAGTAGTCGTCTCACCTTAACAGAGATCTTTTGAAGCTGGATTGCTGAGCAGCTATTTGCCCTAAAGCATGTGTATACCCAAATGCGACAGTAGTGCCCGATTACACATGCGTCAAAGTGAGTTCAACAGAAGTCAGGTTAGAAGCGTGGTGGGCTCACACTTGGAATGGCTTTTTATAATTATAATCAAAAAGTTGTACATTTGTGTTGGGTTTGCGTGGTGGCGTAGCATTCGCGCGACAATTGTCGAGGGTTGGCAAAGAAGCCTTTTAACATCAACACGCTGTGGGTGACTTTTGAAGAAATTGGGTTATATACGATCTTAGAAATAGGATAAGTGCTATTGCAAATGCTGTCAGATGAATAATTCGAAGATTTGATTGCAAATGCACAGGAGCGATAGTTTAGCTCTGTGAACGCAGGAAAATCAGCCGTACACTATTCATGCTTCGTCACTGCATGATCTTTCTAACAACATCACCCATTCGTGCAAGATAAAAAACCTGCATTCGCCTACCCACGTGCTTCGATAGTGTGTAGACACCGTTCCGATTAAACGCATTTAGAAGTGACTTCACCTTGGACAATGCAGTCAACTTGATCATCTTTAATTCTTAATGGTATTTAGCCCCAAAAAATTTGAGACCCAGTCGCGATATGTTCTAACTGCTTTGGGTTACAGAGCATCTATCGCAGTTACTGCTAGAGACAGCATGTTTACATCCTAGCTTGACATGAAAAACCATTTTCGTGTCTGTCAACACCTGTGGTGTTCCCCGTTTGGACGGCTGCACACCGCTGTTTCACACCTGATTTGGGTTGACTTCCTCACGGTACAACGACTTGCTCTGTGGAAACTCAATTGACTACCGGCCGATCCTATCAAAGTTGAAGAGGAGGACTGCGCGAAACGTGCATGCATTTATTTACTGAGAAATCCTACATAGAAGGCGCGTTTAAAACGGCAGCTCAACCATTTTCCACACGAAATCTTGGAGCCAGTAATGCGTAGAATCAGAAAAAATGAAACTCCGATACTTCATCTCATGTGGTTGAGTGAATAGTGCTGACGTCGTGGGTGGCTCTAGCAGGATTGGAGAATGGACACTTAGCAGGGTGTCAGTTGAGCAAATAGCTTCGACTGAATGTCGCAGTGCATAGACTAGGCACCGATGACCAGAACCGCAAGCCTCACATCTGCCGAGGTGATTTCACTGTTGCTCTGTGTTGCGTGCATTGTCCCATCTCGTCTATCTACTTCGTCCCATTTTGAGAGCTCTAGCAACCATGAGACTTGCTTGCAATCCATTACTGTTATCGCACCCTCTCGCACTGCTTGTGTGCAAAAGGGGGAATTTATGTTCTTGTTGAAAGGCTGGTTGGGAAGTGTTCTCGCACTCACGGATGCACACAAGCACATTCCACGCCGCAGTTCAAGTGGTGCTTTACTTAGGAGCAATATTCTAGTGTTATTCTTTGCCTTTACGCTCACAACCTTTGTAAACGAATCTGTCCTTTCCGATATGAATGGCAACGATATAAGAGCAGGCGTTTTTATGACATTAGCAATGCTAGTGTATTTAACAATGTGCTAAACCACATGCTGCGTGGGTCGAATCGCTGTGGCCACCTATGCCTCGGAATCTTCAAGGTCAGAGCAAGTCTTGGCATGAAATTTAATCAAGAGCTACCTGAGCAAGAGGATAAGTGAGTACCTGCAAGTTCAGTCTTTAGTTACGCAAAGTTGCACCACTTTGGGATTTTCTCGCCGCATATAATTGAGAGATTACGAGGCAAACTGTATTTTTTATCTTCCTGTGCACCCATTTGACTTGAGCACTGGGTCATATAGCTTCGAAAGCATCTGCTTCTGTTACGTTTGTTTACTATGCAAGCCACTTAAGTAGGATCTGATCTATGTTCCAGATTTTCGTCATGATGCGAAGTGCTCCATGCTTTCAATTTTGTACTTTTGAGGCAAAGTAATGTACAGCTCAACGCAGGTACTGTTGAGTGATAGATAACTTGGCACAGTTTCTGGTGAACCTCTTGAAATTCTCTTTTCTGCATATATGGATGGCATGGATATGAGCTTCATTGCACCAACACTCCTTATGTGCACTGACTTGCTTTCCACTTCTCTAGCACCCCATTTTGTAAAATTTTGATTGAGTACAGCGCATGCGGTTGCAGAATATCTGCTTCGGAAACCAAGTATGACTATGTCCGTTCCAAAGAGACGAAGCATCTAGATGGGGCACAGTGTACGTTAGCAGGACTCAGTGTTTGGGCTACTTGGCGTACAGGCAACCGTGTTGACAAATCACTTAGAACCGATTCACCACGCAGTGTGCTGAAGAGAAGGAAAGCAAAATGTTTGGAACGCAAGGTGGTGTGAGCAAAGAAGTGTCCTCTCGCACCAGAATTTTCCAGCCGAACAGATGTCTACGCATCCAATGACGGATGAATACGCAATGTTGCACCCCTTTGGGAATTTCGTGCCGCATGCANCACCTATGCCTCGGAATCTTCAAGGTCAGAGCAAGTCTTGGCATGAAAATTAATCAAGAGCTACCTAAGCAAGAGGATAGGTGAATGCCTGCAAGTTCAGTCTTTAGTTACGCAATGTTGCACCCCTTTGGGAATTTCGCGCCGCATATAATTGTGAGATTACGAGGCAAACTGTATCTTTTACCTTCCTGTGCACCCATTTGACTTGAGCACTGGGTCATATAGCTTCGAAAGCATCTGCTTCTGTTACGTTTGTTTACTATGCAAGCCATTTAAGTAGGATCTGATCTATGTTCCAGATTTTCGTCATGATGCGAAGTGCTCCATACTTTCAATTTTGTACTTTTGAGGCAAAGTAATGTACAGCTCAACGCAGGTACTGTTGAGTGATAGATAACTTGGCACAGTTTCTGGTGAACCTCTTGAAATTCTCTTTTCTGCATATATGGATGGCATGGATATGAGCTTCATTGCACCAACACTCCTTATGTGCACTGTCTTGCTTTCCACTTCTCTAGCACCCCATTTTGTAAAATTTTGATTGAGTACAGCGCATGCGGTTGCAGAATATCTGCTTCGGAAACCAAGTATGACTATGTCCGTTCCAAAGAGACGAAGCATCTAGATGGGGCACAGTGTACGTTAGCAGGACTCAGTGTTTGGGCTACTTGGCGTACAGGCAACCGTGTTGACAAATCACTTAGAACCGATTCACCACGCAGTGTGCTGAAGAGAAGGAAAGCAAAATGTTTGGAACGCAAGGTGGTGTGAGCAAAGAAGTGTCCTTTTGCACCAGAATTTTCCAGCCGAACAGATGTCTACGCATCCAATGACGGATGAGGAAAATGCAGTGGTGACGATTTCCTCTTCGTCCCCATTTCTTACAGTAATTCGCTGTTCACTAACTGTTTGCTGCCTGATGGTCCTCTAATGAAAAATTAATTTGCATTTTAAAATCCATCAACCCAATAAATAAGATGCTGGTCATCACGCTATTTTTGAGCATGCACCATTCCACCCGCACAAGGGTGTGGTTTGTGGTTGCTAAACGACTGATGGAATGCGCCACCATGTGCCAACTTTTAAGGATCAATATCAGTTTGGAGAGCATGCCATTCTTAAGCACTTGAGAAAGTGCAAGATCTCAAACTTATTGCGTGACACATGTGTTTGGGATGACCCCCATTGTTTTGAAGAGTTAATGCTGCCCACCATGTTCCTGTATAGCCTGCTGAATGGTTGCCTTACTCTGGACAGTCACATTATCACTTATAAAGCAGAATAGGTAACTGGAAGATGGAACGGATTATAAGTGATGGGGGTAGCGAAGCTGGAGAGGAGGAATGCGACTCTGTATGAGAGTGGTTGCTTAAGTTAGCTACTCCAAACCTGTGCATATTTTATCGGTGAAAGCTTACTTCACCGTTTCGACATTTTACGCAAACAAACAGAGTATCCGGAAACCCAGCTAGTCTGATTGAGGTTTTAAGAGACACCACTCCACAACACCTTGCATGATGAGCATTGTGTGCATTGCTGCTTTTGTCAATTTTAGTGTTCTGCACCATTGACTTCCGCTGCCCCCATTCCACCTGGTCTTATATCGGTCGTGCCACCACCTCCTTATCCACCATCCTCCATCCCAATGCATACGATGCAAGTTGTTGCCCACCACCGTTGGACTCCACAGATATTGTTCGTTTCTCTACTGACTGATTTCGCTCTGCGGGAGAGATTACGGCGTTTCGCCATTTGCATTTCCTTTTCCTTTCCCCAATGCAGATATCAACTCGTACACACCTACTAAACACTATTCCTCTCTTCCCAGCTCGGCCATAACAACTGCACTTTATACTGCTCTGGTAAGATTTCATGCTGCCCCAATTGAGTAAGAGAATTTAGTCATCTTTCAAGAAGGTTTACTGTAGAGCACTTTAAATGAAGTGTGTTACCGCCTTTGGTGATGTTCACAGCTCTTAGGCAGGTTCTAATTTGTACCATCCGCCTATCACTTATCTCTCATTTAACTTGTCTTCATCCCAATTTGCTAGCTTGCACTACAACCAAGCAATCCCTGCTGGCCTAATGGAGAATTTGAGGTTAGCAATCAGCATATCACAGCCAGCGATCCGAACACTCTGAACTCAGAAGAGCAGCTGCAGTCTTCCAAGCATCTCTTTACACTCAGTAATTATGGTGGTCTTTGTTGATTAAAAGGGAAAACGTTTTTGAGAGGTCGTTTAGTGCACTGATAATTTCCCGCGGCTTCCATACCGGCAAAGTAATGGAACATAGTATGAGGTAAATGGCCGGTTTTAAACGTGGTCGGGAGCTGCGCAGGCAAATCTCGCCTGTCACCTCGTCTATCACCACTCTTCGATGGTACGCCTCCGTTGCGCGACTTCACACGAATCACCTTCTAATGAATGCCTCAAAATCCATGTGTAACCGTGTCACAACCGCACTCTTCTCACTCAAACAATGCAACGTTCGACATCAATTCTAGTCTCTCACATGCACCAAGGCCAACTTCATCCTGCACCACAATTCTCCTCCAACAGAAACATCAGCACCATCGCTACCGATGTCATCAACCAAGTCCCCTCCTTCCAGTGATGGAAATGCTCTCGTAGCGTATGCAACACCCTGCAAATTGTGGTAGAATGGAGTGCGAACCTAGAAGTACAAATGACGCGGCTCGTCGATTACAGAACGGAGGTGAAAAGTGAGTCGAACTACCCAAAATGATGACTTGGCTTTTGGGATTTTGTCCGACAGTTATAGGGAGTTCCTTGTTTCATCTTGAAGACACATTAGTTGGTCTAGTAGAGTTGCGCTGTGAGTGCATTGCACTTCCAACTCTCTTTTCACAGGCAGCAGGTTAACTTCCCATAATGCTATGTCTAGGTCTAATCAAGTGCTATTAATCCTATGTCAAGGTCTTTGTCACTGATCTGATCTGATCCCTTCCATGTTGTTCGAGCTCGAGTTCTTCAGAGGGAGGTGTATTTATGTGATGGGTTGCGTAGGAGGCAAGGTGTGAGCTCCTCAGATCAGACCTTCAGGCTTTGCCTTTGGACGGATGGGGAAGGAATGTCACTTGTGCAGAAAGCGCTGCCTTAATGACAGGTCCTTTGCGGGTTTACTGGCCTACCACTGAGGAATCTCTCGACCCTTTTCAAAATTAGTCTTTTGTCTTCTTATAACTGAGTAGGACTGTTTGTAGATGATCAAATCAAATGCTTGATGACCAGGAGGGAGGAGGAAGTAAACTGTTTAGTCGTCAAGGGATAAGGATGAATCTCCTTATGAGAGGAGTGTGCAGATGTCGTTTGCGTGACCATCGCATTGTTCCAAGATCGGGAAGACCAAGGATTCTGATGTGGAGCACTGCTACACGACGAACTATGTCCCATTAACTAATATTTTAGAAAGGCACCGCTCGAAGAAATTTCAACAGTTAATCTTCAATTACGAGAAGCTGTAGTGGTATACGAGGACTCAAGTGTAGGGTGGTTGTGCAAAATTTTGCAACCACTTTTCTACTCCTTCCGGATGCCTCCTACCCATCAATAGTATAGTGAGTAGACTAGTTTCAAATATACTCTTAGGATCTAAAGGAGCTTTACCTGATTCCTTCCTCTTCCATCATGCAAAAGCCCAAATCAGTCCATTTATGCATTTAGGATAAATAAGCTTACTGTTGAAATGCGCCCATTACCTAACACATATTTAAAGCAACCACATTGTCGCTGGTTGCGTAATGCGCTTTATTGGCAAAGTTGGCTTTACTGCCTTTGCAAGGAATGCCCACAAATAGGTTGAAGAGGGTTGACAACAATCGTTACGAGGGATAGAGTGAGACAAATGTGTGATTACTTAGGACCTCATTTAGATGGAACTGTTAGGCTCCCAAGTTCTTACAGCTTCTTCCATTGCACGCATGACCACCCCTCAATCTCACCCTTCCTAGGACGAGAGTCAGGTTTCATCGACCGTTTTACCTCATCCGTCCTCATCACCGACTAAAATAACGATCCTATGCAGACTAATGTGGAGCATAAGCATTTTTACTGTTGCTATGCCTTTAAAATCCTAATGATAACTGTGTCGGTATTTCATATCTTGGGCAAATTCAGAGTACTGAAGGAGACCAGCACGTTATGGCTTTTGTGTGAGGTTACATTCCAGAGCTAATGTCACAGCTTATTCTCAATAAAAGATGCGAGTAGACCTGTGGTAGCATATCAGCGAGTTCGGCATCTCAAATTTTCTCACATCCAATGGTTTTGCAAGCTCCCCACGGTCACCTAAAACTGTTTATAACTTCAAATACACGATTTTTATATGGTTGAAGTACATTGACCTTTGCTTGTAACAAGAATCCTAGTACTTGGGCTAATGGCGTTAAAACGGAATGTTAATTTGCTGTCCGCCCATAAACGCAGGCGTTACTTTGTAGGCTTCAGTAAAAACACTACTAGAAGCGGTGCTTACTTCGGAAGGGAAAATCACTGCTCACCATTCAAGTCTACTTAAGGCTATATAATCTCCACTTAGACCATGGCCCATCCAGATGACACTGGACAATTTTTACACCTGACCAGCCGCAGGCAATGGAGGTATCCCCACGTAGGCATGCGTGAAGAGTTTGTACTCTGACTCCACCCTGACGAATCGAGAATTCAGATGTGGTGCGAAAACCACCAAGCCTAGCTACGAAAATTGGAAAGGCATAGACATAGGGGATAGGACAGGCGGCGGCCACGAATGGGGGCATGGCGTCCCTTAATTTCTACGCGCATTTGCTCTCATTCAAGTGTCCAAATGCGAATGTGATTATACCTGTGGTAGCATATCAGCGAGTTCGGCATTTCAAATTTTCTCACATCCAATGGTTTTGCAAGCTCCCCACGGTCAACTAAAACTGTTTACAACTACAAATACACGATTTTTATATGGTTGAAGTACATTGACCTTTGCTTGTAACAAGAATTTTAGTACTTGGGCTAATGGCGTTAAAACGGAA
>LWMK02000550.1:1583-46753 GCA_001693075.2 Taenia saginata
AGGAGTGGACATAGGGTGTTATGGAGAGTGTCGGAAGTAAATTACGGCTTTCTAGTAGTGAGAACCGCGAAATGGGAAAGGGTTGAAGCAAGATTCGTAGTGGGTTTGAATGTGGGGTGATGGAGACTTAGTGCTTGTGGGGAAAATGAGATAAATATGTACGAGAACTATATTTTGGACCAAAAGAAACTTCGTTTTTAGGCGGGACCTTTAACATATAAGCTAGAAGTAGATTTTTGAGTAAAAGAAACTGGAGAGTTGAAAGAAATAGTGGTTGTGGAAGGGTGAGATGCAAAAACCTAATAGTACCAGAAACGAAGCTGCAGAGAACCAGGTTGTGGGTTGACAAGAACTAGAATGCTACGGATCAACCTTTGGGGAGAGTTATGTTATTGGGTAAAAACAGTCTGATGGGCAGTGCATTGGGTGCATATATGACAAGAGTCAGAGGTGGACGTACGGACTGGGTTAAAGCGATGCAAGACGAAGGGCTTTAGGGCTACGGAAACTAGCATTTTGGGTACGAATGGAGGCAGTCATGTTTAAAAAACAAATTTTGAAGTGATTCGGACTAAAAAACGAGAGGGCACTGAGGCAGATAGTGACTTAGGTTCTAGAATGCAGTGGTAGGGGTCTAGACAATTGGCAAAAACCAAGGCAGTTATACAGACTATGGGGTTTTGGAGGGGTGGGGACTAATAATCGCGGGAAATCAAATGAGATGGGTGGGTAATTTGGCTTGAGGTTGATAGGAAGAGCTAAATAGAAGACGAAGGTGAAGCAGACAGGCCAGATCAATATGGGGAAACCGAGCTAGACAAGCAGAGAACCGTAGATGTGGGAAGGTATGGAGCTAGATGTTTCCAACTTGTAGAATTCTTAAAATATTGGAAGTGAATCCGAGCAGAGGACGCTTCACTTATTTTTTTTTATTAGCCGTTACCTTTTACGCCTTTTCACTCTTCTCGCCTCGTTCTCTTAAGGAATATCTAGAAATCGGTTTAAGCCTAGCAAGGGAGGGACGTCGTAGCGGCTTCGCCACGTCATTACTTCGCGTCGTCATCGAAGCCTGGTTCGAGTTTGCATTATAATGACATCGAAATTTCTGGCTTCTAGGGATGTTAAGTCTGCCACGCTACTAACCGTCATGTTTATGCTTTGCTGCCGTGGTTATGGCTTTATTCTTACTTTTGCAGCTAGCAGTACCTAAGTAGGGCTTCTCATTCATATCGAGAAACGGGGAAATGGCATATCGTGTCTTGATTTCCCGATAGTTGCAAGGGCCGGATTTTCTCTTCTTCCTTTAAAAGTCAACTTTGGACGTCCTTTGCATTGCGATTCGAAGCCTTGGAATAGTGTTGATTACCCATGCTACACTTCGCCCTTATCGGTTCTGATCGCTAAATCGTCCCCTTATTTGACTCCATGACCACTGGTGACCCATCTAACATGCCCAAATTGATTGCTTAATTTCTATGAAACAGGAAGTCTCTTGCCTTGTCCTCTACTGCTCGAACCTTCGGCTTCGCCATAGAATGGTGGACTTTTATTATTAGCGAAAGTTAAGGCCCCTGACTTTATTGCTATACTTCGTATCTTTTGAATGCGTTGCCTATCGTTGATTTGGACTGACTTCGCTTCTATACTAAAGGTCACTCTGTTTCATCTCGATAAAGCCCCAAACAAATTATGAGATGGGTTGCCTGCTGTTTGAGTTGGGCCATTAGCGGGAAGTGGCGAATCCTTGCCACTAATTTAAGTGCCTGAACTCTCCAGACGTCAGCCGAATACTGCAAATCTATGTGCTATACAACATCAGTCATGCATTAGGGCAGTGGAGGTATCAAATTCACACCCGTTGATATTTGCTTTAAGTGCAATTCGGCAAGAAATCACGTGTTTTTGCACCGACGTGTTATTAAGCGGAGGTTAACGTCTCAATGAGGGTCATCAAAGGTCGAACGACACTGCAAATCCTCATCACGGTGGTTCTCAACTCAGCAGAATGAGGTTTTACATACTTTAGCAGGCGATGTACATTATCAATGCATAAGGTTGCCTTTCTTTTAATCGCATGCAAAAAAACCGGCCTTCATACGAAGGATTGGCACGAAACTTTTCCCTGGACAAAGTAGCTTGATTTCATAGCCAGCCTAACTTGGGATTCAAGTTGTGCATTCGCACCGGTAGATCTCTCGGTGTTGAGGGCTCTTAGGCTGGTATATACACATGGCAAAATCAAAGGAGGAAACTAGCGCTGTTCTTACTTTTGGAAAACTTCATCATTTTCATCTTTTGTTAACCTAATTTCTTATTTTCGCGGCTGTTCTCTTGCAGCGACTTTTACGCCTGATTTGAATAGCATAAATAGACGACGCCACATTTCAAAAAGGAACACGTTAGGCTGAGAAGGATGAAATCTATCATTAATCATTGTTATGCTTTCCAGTAGAAAATCAAGGTTGATGAAATAGTCCCCCTTGTGAGATGTTTGTTTGATGTTTGACGCTAGACAAGGGAATTAAAATATGATTTACTGCTTCTTGCGCATCTGTGAGTACCCTCAACCAGTATGCACATTAATAGCGTCTCTCCTGGGTACAATTTTGGTGAGACTAAACATTGGACCGTTGGCCTACTTCTGTCCCTAATGTCGAATTTTGTCAGCTTGAGAAGCTACGTGTCTGCCTTGGACATGTGTGAATTTTATCAACACGGGGCTTGGCTCCCATGGATTTGAACGACAATTATTTCCTTATTTTCCACCTCTTTCCATCAGCTGCAGCGTTTGGTGTGTTCACGCTTCTGCTTTGTTTGCAATGGATCTTACTGCAACATGCGATTCTTGCAAGCTGGAATCGAAGGCAATAAGATAAATACCTCCTATGAATTCTCTCTGGTGTCTATGATAACTTCGGTGGACACAGTTGTAATTTGTGGATATCGCGTCCTCTACGCGCAAAATTTAGGAAAAATGACTGCGTACTGAACTTTTCAGATTGTTTATGATTGTTTGCAGATTCTCTCACTCACAAGATGTTCATCACAACGCTCACCATGGAGTAATAGGATTCAGGAATAGAAATCGGAACCGACGTCTAGTAGGATTAAGTTCGCTCCCATTCTGCTCTGAGAACAACAAGACAGTATGTCTTACCGACCTAAGGGAAGGCTGACGACCTGCAGACATGGCCAAAGGACCATACCACTCAGTGGAAGCACAAATGAGAAAGCTTAAGCATCTACGCAACCAAAACGAATCGTTAAGCAAGCATCCCAAGTGTTGTAGCTGACCTCCTTTAATGGCAGAACTCCTAGATACTTGGCACTTTTGGAGCTGGTTGTGTCGGTCCACACTATCCGCAGCTGATGCCTCTTTTGAGCATGCCACAGCGCTGGGGGATTGAGTGAGTCAGCTGGTTGCCTTCGGGTTGTACGGACTTTAGGCAGTTACCTTAGTAAATTTGAGCAAGTTGGAGGGCCAACAGTGTCCATTTAAAAATACAAGCCTGAGGTGATCAGCCTAAGCAATGCCCCTCTTTAATATCCTACAGACAGAGTAATGAGGCATTTGCGCCCCCTAAATGCTCCCCACACCCCACCAACGTGATTAGTCTGGCCAGTCGTCAGATGTGTAGTTAGTTGGTTAGCCACCTTGTCTTGGTGGCTGGAAGTCCAAGAGTTCGGTAATAGGTGCTACTTGAACCCACCTTGGTGCACACACAAAGCCAGCCCAGAAAGTAGGGAAATCGCACTGCCTGATTTGGCCAACCCCTGTCCGCAGTGTCTGCCAGGCAGCACAAGCAGCGGTTGCAGCTACAGCGCTGCTTCACCACCAAAAACTCGTACACTTACACATAAGCACACGCACGTCCGCTAGGCAAGAGCAAGCGTGAGGGTAAGGAGGCATTGATTCATTTGCGGGAGCCAAGCGTAAGCCTGCTTTTGGCCGGGCTGGCAGTCGATTAGGCTTTGCAACAGTGAGTGCGTGTGTGTGTGCCCCTTTCTGAGTAGAGTGGATAGGTAGGGGTGTAAACAGCAATTAGGTATCGTGCTAGCGCGTGTGTGTACGTGCGTGAGCGAGGTAGCGGGGGGACAACGGGTTAGAAAGAGCAGTGGAGAGCCTTACCACCCAAAAAATAAAGATCCTCTCCGCACATTTCACTTTTGCATGGCTGGCGAAATCAACTGAAGCTTAACTTAAGCATTCCCAACAAAGTGAGGCTGATCCGCCCCACCTCATCATTCATAGACCCACACGACGTTAGCTGTCAATTTGGAGATGTGCAGCCTCAGAATGAAGAATAACCGGAAGCATCTCTGCCTAGGTGTCGCAATAAAAGTAGTGATTTTGATGTACCTTTTCCTTTTTGACGGTTTATTATGTCTATGAGGAATACATCCTCTAGGCGATTATTAGTAATGAAAGCAAAGCCTAGCAGGCGGTAGTGCATATGCAAATATAATCATAGCACAAAACAACTGAGTTCTTATAAATAGCACCACTTTACAAAGATTTGAGACATGCAGAAACGACATTGCGGAAAACAAGTATTAAGAGGACAAATGCGTCGATCGCATCACGATATGTGAGAAACCTCAGCATCCAAAAGCGTAAATTGCATCTTCCTATTTCGAAACATAGATATGATTTGAGTAAGGTGGCCTCTTTGGTGCTGAAATGGCTTTAATACTCCACGCCTAATGTTTGTGACTATGAATCCTGCAATTGCGGTGCATTGCCAAAGTGGCTAAAAAATAATTCGGTACCAAGCATGAGTAATCAGTACACTTCGAAGTTTCCAAGCTGCTTTTTCTGGCAATAAGTAAGCGTGTGGTCATTTACATCATTTTGGGACCCAAAGGCTGGAGCCTTACCCTTGTTAACTAAATTGGAACAAATTTAACAATGTCAGTCAAATCCATTAACTCTAGCAGGTAAATCATCTAAAATTATAGACGACGAGCCTCGTGACACTTGCCATCACTGTGAAAAAATCCCTTGTAATAGGGCAAAAGTTCTCAAGCAAGAGCTTTTATTCTTCGCACTTTCCTTTGCCACTGACTGAGCTTGTACAGCCACAATGCTCACGATAAGCGGTAGATTCTAGGTCCCTAAGATTTAACTTCAAAGAAATCATAAAAGCAATTTAGCACTTGGTTAGCATAACTTTTGGCAAAATTGAGCAGGGAGTACCTTTTCTAGTTTTGCAACTTGATGGTCTCTAATCCAGAATGATAGCGAGCAAGTTTCACACATAAAAGCACCTTTTAAATAAAGAGCTAGAATAAGACTACTTAGCGTGCTTCTGAATAAAGGCTTATAAATGAAACCGGCAAACCTTTTATTTTTGTAAATAACTCAATCCTTTGCTCATTACACCCTTAGAAAATTAACAAACACTGAAAACTAGTGTCTTTTAGAATGGTTTACCTCCAACTGAACATTAAGTTGCCAAAAATATAATGCTGGGTTTCTCCAGAGCGTTTGCAGGCAAAATTTAAATTGTAAGCAAGGATAAACGCTATGATGCTGAAAAGGTAAAACAAACTATTAATTATAAACAACAGCAAGCGGCGAAAATGAAAGGAAATTAAGTAAAATATGGAATAATCTTTGTAGCCTCCTGAGGCCCCCTTTACGGTAAAGGAAGGCATAGTACTGGTGGTAGAATACATGTGTTCTGGAAACAGAGGGCTTGGGGCTGTTGGCATGGCCCAAAGGCCGACCATCCGGCCAGGACAAGATGGCCACCCAAGTGACCGAAACCGGCAGTTCAAACAAACAAAGTATTACTATCTTTCTTATAGAGCTGTCCAGTTAAATGTAACAAGTAACCTCCGAATGAACTGCGGTTAAATAGTTACGATACCATTGTGAGGGCTTGAATAACACTTTACAATCTATCGACATTTAAGATGTATGGACAGGGGTGATAGTGATCTATACATTTGGAAAAGAAAAAAATTAACAGGGTCAAATAAACAACATGTGGGTGAACTCCAACACAGCAATAATTTCAATATTCATAAAGAAACAATGCTTGATGATAGTACGCTTTACTGTTAGCGTCACATTAGGCTCCATGCCTGGATTCTCTTCTGACTAAGTTTGTTTTGATGTGACACTTAAAGTTTTGGCAGCATCGCTGTCAGAAGACGTACAAAGCTTGTGCAGAGGAAAAGACGAACATAACAAGTGTTAAGGAGTTTATCCACAATTTGCATCAGAAAACTGTAGAAGTGTGTGGTGTTAAAAGAAACCGAAGACCCCTGATGGTCTAAGGAGGGCTTAATGAGCTGAGAAACAATGCGCCTCCAACCAATAGCGTGTTCTGTTGCAATCGGTGCTATTAAATAGAATATAATTCTTGCAGCAAAACAGAGAACCGAATGATTAAGGAAGATTTATTTGTCTGTGTGCACTGACCGGGTATGAGACGCAACTCCTATAACTGAGTGCAGAGGAATGGTGAGTAGAAAGCCTCCGTATTTTTAGTCTGGTGAGTGCGAGGAAATAGTAGATGGCTTTATGCCTGCATGATTAAAGCAGGCTTTTGTACGGCTAGATGATAGGAGGCAGAAAAGGGACTGTGATTCTACCAACCAATATCTTATTCGAAGCTCGCCTACACAAATGCACACGGCTCCGACACGTTAATTCTGCCCTCTTCACTAATAAAGGACGAAATTTTATGTGCCTCACTTAGTGTTCCACATGACGTAAGATTGTTGTAGTTCTCACATCCCTACCGGATTGCCATCCCCCCATCATCGATAGCGCTGATCCTTGCATAAGTTTAAGTCCAACCTGCATTAATATTTCTCCTTCCGTATGAACTTGTTTGAATAGATTCCCTTTCAATAATGAGCGACAATTGGTGTTGTGTGAAACTTGCAATTAAAGGTTTCACACATCATTAGAGTGACGTCAAGTTTTCTAATCTAACAAGCGGTGCATGAAGTGATGAGGAAACTTGCGATTGTGGTGTCATGCCAATGTAAAGACTGAGGAGATAAACAAAGACTATGATGGTGAGCATCCCAAATGAGATGGCCAGATTAGTCACATCAACTTGTGTCANGATCCGACTATGAAACACACTGCATACTTACGAACCTATTTCTCATTCGACTTGATTGCTGGATTGTGGACAGGTGAGAGTCGCAAGTCAGTTTGGCCTTGGACATACGCGGGTAGGAAACTTATGTTGCCACTTTGGCCCTCATGATAGGCAATGGCTTTATACGCATTTTGGAAAGAAGCAAACGAAAGGGTTGTGTTAAATGGCTTGCTATTAACGAAAAACATGCCCACGGACAACCTGCATGACAGAGGTGACGAGAGTTAATGGATTTGTGTGTCATGAGGGGGAGGGAAGATTAGACTGACGCTATCCTCATGTCAACACAATAGGCCGTGTTATGTCGCCCTGTTTAAATGGCTTAGATTTCGCAATTTTGGGGGTTGCGCGATACCCTTCTGTCATGACTATTACAACTAGGACTAGACGTGACTTCGAATTAGCAACAATTGTGATTACTTGGCCTTAAACATCTGCGTTGATGCCTGAAAAAAATGAGGCGAGAAGATAAATCTCGTGATTACTGCTCTAATTCTTCACTGATAATTGTTATCATGGCCTGACAATTTGAGAAGATCACTGTGCAGCCTTCAAGTGAATACTCACTCATCAACACGTGATCGAATCAAGCGCGATGCCTGTGGTACTCATTCTCCCGTGCCGCTGCAAATTCGGGTGTTTTGCGTATGGTTGTCCTGGTCTCTAATTTCAAGTGAGTTTTTTTTCAACAGAAAAGTTGAGCCGCGGTGTCTTGGGCAGGAAAGGATGACAATTCAACCACACTGCTGACAAAATTGTCTACGATGAAGGTGTCGTATCATCATTTGACGTATGCAGTAGTTGTTGGCTTCGTGAGACAGTAATATCCATTTCAAGAAAGCCAATTAGGAGGTGTTCGTTCTGCACAAGCATGTTAAATTGGACAAGTACATGCAGCAGATCTCATGAATTTCACTCTTCTTCTCCTCCATAACACCGATTGACTAACCGACCGACATCCACTGACCAATTTTACCAACTCCTGCTAATGCGTCTAATCTATTTTACTTTTCACTTGGGCACGCATTTAGTAGCACTTCAGTGAAACCCAGCCCAACCCATGCATCTTAATTTGGCCCAAGCNTATCAACTCCTGCTAATGCGTCTAATCTATTTTACTTTTCACTTGGGCACACATTTAGTAGCACTTCAGTGAAACCCAGCCCAACCCATGCATCTTAATTTGGCCCAAGCCGCAAGTTGATGCAGCCCTGCAAACATATTTCTCCTTGCTACCTCTCATGTACTGCTTCTCGTGTCTCCTTTGCTATCACAATTCCCTTGCCAAATTTTCGTGTCACTAGTGATGGCATTCTTTCGGTTCACATGGGGAACAACGCGCAATCACTGAGTTTCCAACTGAGATGTCACTAAGGATATGCGATTTCACTGATGTGGCGGATTCGGTGAATGCCAGCAACGCCCTCCCAACTGGTGATGGATGCTGGCAAGTCAACGATCAACTCGGGCAATGGGCCGTCAGATGAGTAATTGGAGGTGGCTAGACAGGCATTTCTGTTGCCTCCTATTTTCCCAGACCTCACCAACTGTTGATCGCATTTCCCCCGCTAGCAAGAAAAAAATGAAATCCCTTCAACAATATTTATTTCAACCAAGCCCATTCTCTTCCAAAAATCTTGTCAATTGGTGCCTCATATTCAACGGTTAGGCATTTTATGTCTCCGCGCTCTGCAAGCAGGGCTATTACAGTGCAATTTTATGAACCATAGATATCGAATTAGCAAGGCGTGGTTCACGTCTCTTTAATATTATTGGCATAATGAGACATACTATGCTGCTAATGCAAATTGATACAATAATTTGACATATTGCAATGAGTTCGGAAGTGACATCTTGAACTACGGCTGCTATGTATTCCTGGTGAATCCAGAATTTTGCTGCATGCATCAACTAACGCACCTCTTAGATGTCATCAAGCCGCATCAAATATGAATCATTGCAATCTTGCCAAGAGCGTTAAGTGATGCAATTGATAGCATGCACTCTTTGCAAAGTTTATTTGGAGTTTTAACAAATTTGTGAATTGCCCACTTGCAGCTACCGTGTTGGATTGGCGACTGTGTTGTGTCAAGCGACTTGAAAACGGAGAGGTCAACTTGGAGGGGTGGTTGCATCAAGATTTTGGAATGCCCCCTCCTTCATTATAAATGTCAGCTCAGATGCGTTCTCCCCCTTTTGACTCATTGTGGTTTGCTTTCTTAAAAATATTGGCGACTTTTCAAAGTACCATTTTGAGCCACTAACTTCGGTTTATTAGTTGCATGGATATTCCACCGTTCTCTTGCTAAATAATTTGTCTTGATAGCTTGCGCATCACAATTGTCGGAAGGAGGACTCAAAAGGCACGTCCGTTGTGCTTAAAAGGTGTAAGGCAGAATTTCGGGCACTCTGTGCCTGAAGTCTCATACTAGAGACGCAACAAGCTCACGCAAAGCGATTTGGCATTTTTGGCACTCAAAGAACAAAAATGGATGGAAGTTGTGCGCACACGCTTTGAGTGAAACGTTGAGATTACAAGCAGTGAAAATATTAGCGAATCACATCAAATTTGGCGGGTTTCCTGTAAGCAAGTCCTATATACTTCTCGTTTTATTTTCTGTTTTGGCAAGCATTAATCGGTCCTGTGCACCAGAACGGCAGTGTATGGAACACCTGAGACAGTAACAACGAGGTAATATAAGCGCTGCAAGCATTGCAGCAGAAATGATCACTTTTTACTAGAAGAGTGTTCCTGTGACGGTGGCACGATGATCTCCTTAAACAGCCATTACCTAAATGAATTGGCATACTAATTACTAGCCACAATGAATACATGATTTATTGCATTTGCAGTTGAAAAGGTGAGACAACCAAACCCGTAAGGTATGTAAAAACACCAAGCCAGCCATGCAGAAAAACCAAATTTAACCAGACTTCTTCTCCTTTGCGCCACAAGCTGGATCTTAATAAATTAATAAAAAGTAATGCTTTACTTCCCTGTTGGGAATTTTCGAGGTCTAATTTGTACATTCTGTTTTGGTTAGCTTCTCAGCTAGCAGTAGAGTGGCTTAACTGTGCCGTAGGACGTTGCTTGTTTAACCTTTTTTCATTTACTACCAAGGATCAAAGATTTTTTTCATTTACTACCAGGGATCAAAGATTTTACCAAGAAACAATGTCTTTATTCCTTCACAATGTTATCAGCACACAGTTTTTCCTGCCAAATTGTGTACATCTGTCCCCAAGATTGTCTCGAATGCTGCATTGGTAGGTGGAGAAGAGTATGTTGCAGCCAATCATGGTTCAGTGACTACCCCTAACGTATGTTCTACAGATAACACTCGCCTTTGACAGCTAAGCTTCTCTTCTATTTTGCAGAGAAGCTACGGTTGCCAAAAGTTTGGCTCAGATCTGTTTACTGTGCTTGCATGGAGATGTCAACTAAGTGGACACGCAAATGGTGTACTTGCACAAGAAAAGCTTTCCACCAATCGATTTTCGCGTTGATGTGTATTTGAATTTAATCGCATAAATTGAAAATGTGATGAATTGCTTGTGAATCCTGCTGTCAAAACATTGCTCAAATGTTAACTGGCCCAACTTCGAGTCGGGGATAAAACTCCAACCCAGCTTGGTGTTGTGGCCTGGAACATTCCCGTCCAGGTAGAGCTAAGATAGGTTTGAAAATGGTTTAATCAGTGCGGTTCACATGAGGCAGTGAAAAGCGACCGCTGCGTTACAAAGACCCAACAGCAAAGCCTGGAATTCATGATGATTCTTTGCCAGCAACGTAAGCCGTCCTTTTTCTGTCCATTTTCGCTGCTCGTTTAAATGCTGATTTTAAGTTTGGAGTGGAGAGCCACCCTGACCATGTAGATAGTCCAAAGAATCTGTCGTGTGAGGGAATGGGGGGCCAACCTTTTTGATTTACACTTTTACTTGCCTGTAGCAGCTACTAACCTCCTGTCTCCTTCATGGTAGAGCAACTGAAATGATCCATGATGACCTGGATAAGTTAATGACCTAGTCTCTGATCGATTCCTTCAGCAGGTGGTACACTTCATTAGGGTCTGCCAGGTGTGTCTACTTTTGTTAACATTTATCATGCTACTAACATTAATTGTTCTTCCAAGCCTACATCAAACCGGATATATATAGATATTTGCATGCTTAACAGCTAGCATGATGAGCTGCGCCCAAAGGCTTCAGCTGCAGCCCCTAAGATGGCACCTAAACCACATAGACGTCTCTCTTTGGTAGCGAATGAACTTTCAAACCTTCAGTGTTTTGATTTGGGGGCAGAACCTCCCGTGATATCCAGCATAGAATTGTGGGGCCAAGAGTCACAGTTTACTTCGATTTTGGACACATTCCGAATTCCGCCTCTTCGTCCTTGTCTCCTTCCATTTCAACGAACTCATTCTATCTGACTGTAACATTATGCTATTCTTGCATTAAAGGATCAGGAATGCGTGAGAATCGAAGTTAAGCTTATGTAGTGGTTTTCTGGTGTTTGCAGAAAGGAACAAGAGCCGATAAAGAGGAGGCTGATAGGAGACATGAAGGCATGCCAAACTCGGGGCTATAAGATGGAGAGCTTCAATATGAGACTGTTGGGTTCGGTTGTCAACCGTAGTTGTTGTAACCCATAATCATGAACAATCCCTGGCCTTTCTTTGTTGAGATCTCAACCATCCCAAAATGCAAAATGATAGCAGTGCTGTTGGTCTTCTCCAACTGTCTAGATTAATCTATTTGCAGTTGACCACAACCGCTACTTTCTCATATTCTTCAACCAGGCAGAAAACGTAAATTGATGATGAGCATCTAAGGCCCATCAAAATCAACGTTTTTATTCTGCTTAGTGAGTAGCTTAAATTCATTTCTACTTTGAATGACTTCTTCATTTTCTTATTTGGATGTGATCGGCGCAGCTCACTGACTCAGACATGCCGAACTCGTCCTTTTGTGCGCCTTTTGAGGGAGTGAGGTTACACGGACCTCAAATCCTATTGGACGCCACGTGTATCGTCGTTGTTTTACGACCCCACCGCACTGCAGATGTTTTACTTCAGGACACCAACATATTTTTGTCGTTTCAAAACAGTGACCAATGCGCAGTATGCTAGGGGCATTATAACTGAAAGTTTGTGCAGCATCAGAGAGTCGTCTAATTTTTAGATCTGATAAATAGCACATGAAGTCATGAAAAAGCCTGTAATGTCACCGGTGTGTAGAGGAATATCAGCCTTATTTGAGGCTAGGCATTTCTAGTAAAACAGAAGTCGTTCTTTTTACTACTTGTGTCACATCTGGCCTTCTAGGGCGGTGGTGTCATGCCAATGCTAAGGCAGAAAAGATAGGTGAAGGCCAACGGGGGCCATTTCAAATTGGCTCCAGTGACACTGTGTTGCTAGGTCATCCAAAATAGGGTTAGCAGGTCAGGCACGCTAAATTGTGCAGCAGTGTTCCACTTGCAGACGGCAATCCAAATAATTGGGTCCAAATAAATGCAAAGATTTCAACCTAAAAATGCCCTTTATTGAAAATCTTTGGCTTGGGGTTCTTAATTTTTACAAAACTTAGGCATTCACGTTTCCATTGCGTGTAATATAGCATGAACCTCTACCAAACGCAAAACACGAACTTTATAATTTTGCAATAAATCTTAAGTGTTAGGCAGCGATATTCCAATCACTGGTGACTTTGACAGTGAAATCATAAACCTCAGTACCTACAAGGCAAAGCAACCATACTGGCAGCCTGCACATAGGCAGGTAAATCAGAACTCGCCAAGTGACCTTCCGCCATTCAAGAAATCCCTACTTTAGGTATGCAGAATGGCAGTAAAACTACTTTGGCACGAATGTTCGCAACTTTTGCGTAATGGTTGAGGAGTGATAGAGCGGCTGCATCCAATCTTCGTCATATTGCTTTGGAAGTGTGATTGTAGAACTTTACGCATGTGGTGCGTATATGTTAACCAAATATACCCACGTATCTACCCCATCGTCTTGGCACTTCTTCTGGTCTTAGATCCAACACTGCCTTATCTATTCGTCCACACACACACCTCCCCAGTTACACGTTGAACCCACGTTTAACCACTGCAAAGGTGACAAAGGCACATGCTGTGCTAATTCTACTTTGTCAAACATTCATATTATGTTTGGTGTGGTGTCTGGCAGACGGTGGTGTGCTTACTTCCCCCTTTGTCGCTAAGCCTACGTGTGCTTCGCTGGCGTCAGTATCCTTCATGAGTGATGAGATGCTTGACGCAAAGTGTGGTCGCACTAGATGTGGCGTGGAGCTATGCATTTACGTCGATTCTTCGAAGGCTTCATCTCCTGACAGCTTAAATCTTCACATGTCCGCCAATGCAAAATCTATGGCCCGACCTAATTACCTTTGCATGATTTGTGACGCGACGCCTGTAGTAACCTGCCAAACTAAAGAAACCACTGGACCGTGCTTACTTGGGTGGTTTTTGGTGTGGAAGATTTGGCTACTCCTCTCCATATGTGGCATCTATACAATTATATTTGTGCGCTATTTCAACTGACCCAAACCTATGTGCACAAACAGTGTGTACATGGGCTATGATATACCAATTCGTGGTAAAGTTTTTTAGCAAAGTTAATGTGTGCTGCTTTGAGTTGCAGTGCATATTTCTCATCCGATGTAATTGCTGGATTGTGGACAGGCGAGATTTGGTGTTTCACCCCTATATGAGCTTAAGCTTCAACGGACACGGGCGGAGGACTTTCATGACGGTCACTTTGCTCCTCGCGATAGCGAATAGCTTGAGAAGCACATAAGGCTTGAAGGGAGTAGCTGGCTGAGAAGTCTGCCTTCACAGAACCAATAATCACCGTATTGACGCACGACAGTGGAGAGTGGCCATGGTGAATGCAACCACCTCCAACTTGGAATAAGGATACAGTGTTAGAGAAGCGTGGCATCTTTGATAAAATAAGAGTCAGATAAATGAAATCCGGTGTAAAAATAAGAGCAGAACAAGTGTGGAATGATAGAAGCAAAAATTAGGCGGAGGTAACCAAGACACCCGAAACCTGCCATTGTCGATGGATGTACCCATGGATAGCCTGTGTGGTAGGGACGACAAGGGCTGCACCCCAGGGGAGGGACTGGACTGACCTTACCACGATGTCTACACGCTTTCATCTCATGTCACCTAGTTTTAGTCATACGCTCATTCCGCGACTTTGACACCTTGGATGCGTGACTTTCGGATGTTACGTGATGCTTTCTCAACATGAATACCACAACCGGAGCCAGAAGTGGCTTCTGGTTACTAACACTGGTGAAGCCGTCCTTGAATACCTGCATTGACATCTACAAAAATGAGGAAGGTGAGGCGTAAAGAGAAATATAGCCTTTAATGATTAACTTTGTCACACCGTGGCACTGTCATGGCAGGTCTAACTACAGTGATGGTTTGAAGAGGTGGAATGAATTTCTATTCATTAAAAAGAGACAAATCATGGCAAAAAGGTTGTGACGCTTATTTTGTCGTGTTTAAGCTGCTTCGCGCGTTTCACATATGGTCGACCTGATGCATGATGTATAATGTATGTATGATGTATGAATGTATGATGTGGGTCTCCGCACGGGAGACTTTATACCAACAATAGCCCTAGCGTGCTTGCTGATTTCCATTTCTCCGCCTTTTATCTCCCTCTGAGTCGAATTATCGCCTAAATCCTACGCAGGAATAAGCAACGCTTCCACGTTTTGCTAGCTCTTCTGTCTTGCTACCGACCGCAACCAATCTCATTCTATCCTGCTTACACCAGGGAACACATTGAGATCTATGCCCTGAAATGGCAAGATGAATAATTGTTGTTATTTGGTTCACCAGTAATTGAATGGTCTGCAAGATTTCCGCTTCCATTAAAAACCGGTTTTCACCAAAAGCTTTTACAAATGATGGAGTCTGCTGCTGAGCGAAAAGACATAGCCGGGTTGACTCGAAAGCGCAGCTTTCAGGTGCCTTATTGAGTGTCCAACGTAATTTGCTTGGTTTCGGAATGCTGTTATCATTTACCACAATTGCGCATTGACCGCCGTTTGGGTTGTTTTTTAATGTATTATACTAATTCATTTGCAATGCCCCTTTTATCGTCCATTTACAACCCACTGTGACGGACCCTCCCCTTCGTGGGTCTTGCTAAGCATATGCTCTGTGGAATGCGCTCTTAACAACCGCCAAACACATTGGAAATAAAGCAACTCATGTAAAACAACGCCAGTGAATGGCCTATTTTAATGCCACAGGTATTCCGCAAAGTCAATCATGGCTTGGGCAATTCAAATGAGGGACTTAAGCACCGTCTAATGCCCACTGCCAAATACATGGCAGCGACTGTAGTACATCTACAGCAGAATTACATATCTACTAGCAATTACGCATTGAGGTGAAGTTCCAGCAAATGCAGATTATATCAAAATGCCGAAGGAGCTTACATTCAACGCAAAATCTGCATGGGCAATGCAACCGAGTATGGGAGGTGGAGAAATCCCAACAGTCATATCATCAAGCCCGATGATGGATGTTTGGACGCCGGTGGAGATGTCAACGGTCCTGTAGAACTGCTGCACGTCCTTCAAAAATGCACCCTGAGTTACTGGACGTGTCATATGGACAAGATTCTTAAAAAGGGGCAAGTTTAATTAGACCAAAATTGCTCTAGACCCTACATTGCACGCAGCAAATATCTATTGGCTTGTTAGTTGCCCTTCAATGCTCCCAACACAAAGCGACTTTGGGATAACTGCAGCTAAAAAGCATGCCGATGGCATACAGTAGCTTAGGGGAAGACTGATCGCTAAATGATGATACTGTGCACTAATTATTTTATAACAAAATTGCCTTCCAATATCGAGACAACGTAATTTTGAACATTGGCTACAAAAGAAGGATTTGAACGAGCAAGTTATTTGGCCGATGTAGGTTCTATCCATACGGAATTCACAAAAACCACTAGACAGCTTCAGGCTATCCAAAAAATTATTCCGCAATCGGGGATTTAATTCGTGTAGTTAAATTGAGAGGTTTCGCCCATAACTCTGTGTAATGTGTTCCCAAAGAATAATTCTTACTAAAGGAAAATGACTTACCTCGCTAGTTTATGCATTCACTCACCAGATCTCATCATCAGACGCCTATTTTTAACAGGTTACGCACAAGTGCTATGATTGAAAGCATTCGTCATTCCTATTGCCATCGCCGCATACCCCTGCTTGTCAGGGGCGGCACAAAGACCACAGGCTCGGTGGCTCGGTAATTCCAATGGCTTTGACAAAAATGTTCGCGTAAATTAATTTTCATGCGGTTGGATAACAAACAGCCACACCACACAATTCCTCAAATATTCGGAAGTGACGAGATCAAGACACCTTATGATCGCATGGCTTGCAGTAGAATAATGTTTGCAAAATTTAACAAATTCGGTGCTTCAATGTCACACAGGCTTACTGACTTCTGTGCCAGAGAAACCATTGACTAAAAGTTTGCTGATCAAAATGGCTAACTTGATCTCCTCTAAAATCAAGCATTGTGCGTTTGCCGACCATAGAAAAGCATGAACAGATGTAATGCGGGTAGTGCAATGTCAGTCACATCGATCTCCAAGTTATAATAAGTTCTTAAATAAAAATTGAACGTTTGTGAGTTGGTACAGTTTTCAAAGCATGACTTATACGCGATAATTAAGTTTAAAAATACATTAAATCCAATCCGCAGTCTTTAAATACGAATTCACTTTGCACATCGTCTACACTTCAAAGCCAAGNTAGTTTAAAAATACAATAAATCTAATCCGCAGTCTTTAAATACGAATTCACTTTGCACATCGTCTACACTTCAAAGCCAAGCATCCCGATGAAAACAAATTTGAGCATTGCAGGTGGTGTTGATAGATTCTACATGTGAATGGAGAAGCTGCCCTGAACCTTACAGGTCAGGATAATAATACCTGATAGGCTAATATAAGTGTAGTCCACTACTATAAATGCGATTTGAGTTGCGGGCGCAAAGTATTAGTGGATTAAAAATGGCGCTTCACTTCTGTTTCGTCTTGTTTACCGTCTCTGCTTTGGTTAGAGGACTCACAGAAGATCGAGGTAAGATGCAATCTCGCGTTTAACGTTGATCAGCACATGCCAATAAGCAGTTGAAGATCATAAGCAGTTGTTTCGTTGGAGGATCAATCCATTGTTTTAATGCTTTACTTGCTACCATTTTTCGCGAAATTCCTTTCCTCAAATTTTAAAGAGTTGCAATAACCTGCACCTTTTTACACTAGAGCGCACGAAAGTGGGTAAACGCAATGCAAATATAGAGCGTGCAGTAGATAATTACAATCGACAGGCTCGATTGGGTTTTCGAACCACTTGCAATGTCAGGAGACCAAACCACCTTTTATCTTTTATTTCCCATTTTTGCACTTGATTTTGAATTTTAGTGCGATTACTGCATCCGAATGCATGAATGCACACAACTTGTGTACTTTGTGGTAAAGAGTACACTGCTACGCTGCTGATGCACTTCAGTGTCTGCACTTGTATTGCACAGATTCGCTTAATGCCATGGGGACATGAATTGAGACTCCATAAATGAGCTGTAGAATGAAAGTGTATTGAGGACGAGTGGTGAAATCCGGAAGACCATAAACATGGATTCACCATCATGTTGTGGGTCTGCTCGTACACGGTGTTGTTTCCAATCCATCCACAGTCGTTATTGACGTCATTGATGAACGAACTCAACTCTGTCACTGCCAACTTCTCCAAACTTACTGATGTCGCTGACATCCACTTATAGCAGGTACTCGACAGGTGCACTTATACCTCACACGGTGCGCAACGTACTGTAGAGCTCACTCAAATTTGAACCTCTGTTAAATACATTTATGTGATCCTTCAAGGCGTTGATGCAGATCAGTGATAGTGCAACCTTAATATCAACCTCACCCTACATCTAGGCCCTAACAGATCAGTGATAGTGCAAACTTAATATCAACCTCACCCTACATCTAGGCCCTAATTGCTCAACATGTATCAACAATAGTGGCTTTCTATATGAGCTTTAGCTTACGTAAGACATGCATTTCCAATCATGCCAGAGTTGACATGCTTAAAATATTTTCGTGCTCTCTGACTCAGCACTTGGGTGCATACTGCTCAAATGGGTGATTCACTGGGTGGTTCGTGTGAACATCCACTACAAGCGATAATCACTAGATCAAATTGTCAAGGGATTGCACTGGTAAGCCTGGGCTTAAATCAATTAAACCGCATCGTCCAATGTAGAAGCACTTCGTTTTTTTTCACTCTGCACCACACACGAGCATGCAATCGAAGATTTTAAACTTTTCTTGAACGACTATGCTTGATAACTACCATTCTTAGCAAGGCAAACAGGATAGGTGGTGCATTTTGAAGTCCTTGCAATGGTGTTAGGAGTTACACTTCCGCATTTACTTAGCTGAAGGATTGAAAATTGACGAAACAATTTGCGCAAAGAACGCCTATAAATTTGTAATTCAGAATTAACTGTGACAAAGGCGAGCGGCAGAGGAGGAACTTCGATCTGCCACTTCATTCACTGGCGCCTTTTGGGCCCTCAGGCCTATCAATTGAGTTGGGACATCCCCCACCTGGATTATCTCGGCATCAATCAAATCTTTCTAAGCGTAATAGCGGCTGATCTCTTTGGCGATCCACTTCGAAAAATTGCCAACTTTTCGCTAGGAGGAATTACTATCGGATATCTGCAGACCGACAAACTGTACAAAGTTCGTCTCGAAGCATTTAAAGGCAAAGTCAGCGTTTGGCTCTACAGTGGGAAAATAAGAACACTACCTATAAGTAAGCCGGTGCCTGTGATTATGAACGCATTTTTATCACATGGTAGACATTAGGTCAGGTTTAATGCTGCATCCTATACGAATTGTGGTAGACAACGTGTGGCCACGTTGTTATGATCGCACATTTGTGCTTATTTCAAAGAGAGGGAATGGGATATTAAGTAGAGTCATTGATGGAAAATAAGCGACATGTCACAAATTAAAAAAAATATTGGGCCAAAAGTATGGGCCGCAAGTAAAGCACAAAAAGTGCAGACTTTTCATTTTAATTTCGTTTAGGCTGGCTGGTAAAGGGAGAGACGTCACGATATTTCCACCAACGCAGTCCGGGTATGCTACTTCCTCTGCTAGGGATAAGCTATAATAAAGAGGATTGTTTTTTGCTTATCTGCTTTATTTACCTAAAGTCCACGATATTTCAACATTACGTGCCGAATATAATAGCGAGTTGTTTAATTTCCCAATTCGAAAGAAAATTAGGTCAACAAAGGGAAAGCCTGCAATTGCCCGAAACGCTTTAAATAGAATTTGCAACCGCTATATAATGCGTGTTAAGGTAAGCTTATTTTCTGCCGGAATCGGATCAAACGTAACTTCTCCACCCACATGAGCTGCATTCTCTGGAGTGCCTAACCACCGACCAAACGCCCTATAAACATGCCCGTGCATAAACGGCCACACACGTTTTCGAGCCTCGTTAAGTGTAACATATTTATCATGGCACATTTCATTGCGCGTTGCATTCCACCGCCCAGTGACAGAGTGTGTCATGTTCCCAAACAACCGATCAGCCCTTCATATGATTGCAGACGGAGTCAAGTAAACTGCATGAAACCAAAAAATGGCGTAAACAAGGCAACTTTCATTCAACGGCATTGATAGACACTGTTGACATTCTCGTTTAATTCAGGAACAGGCCACCGAGAGTTATATTGCTGACGTGAGCTATATTGCTGACGTGCTGTAGCATAAAAAGTAGTCTTGTGTCAGTCGCAAAAAAATTGAGCGCCCTTTGCAGGCTCACCATTTTTCTTAGACTGAAATAAAAGGATAGAACGCGTTTGAAGTTTGAACATTGTGAGGAAGCTTGGATGGAAGTGCTAAAGGAGGTTTAAGTGCAATCGCATCTGTTCCACAATCATAACGAGTTCTAGAGAAATGAAGGATGAGAAGGATGTTGAAGAGCGCCTTACACAAAACAGCCGAATTTAATATGACACATCACTTTGCACCGTCTCTGTACAACTCAATCCGCACAGGTATGAGGTTGCTGATCTGGCTTAACATGTAACAGCTTTCATTTTACGAATGTGTTTTTTGCCATGCGCGTCCGAAAGGATGTATAGCCTCCTAATACATGCATCCCCTTTATCCACTTTCTTGGCCNTCATGCGCATCCGAAAGGATGTATAGCCTCCTAATACATGCATTCCCTTTATCCACCTTCTTGGCCATCCTTCGTTGTATCCACAGGAATAGGGAAAGCGCGCTAAGATGCATTCCAGAATTGAGCAATACTTGGTCCACACGAAGAGACTTCTGACTAATAACCGTGTTTGCTGCATTGTGACTTCCTGTATTTCACTATTCTGACTAATAACCGTGTTTGCTGCATTGTGAATTCCTGTATTTCACTAGTTTACAATCGTTGTAAGGACGTTTCCATTTAGCCCCATTTTATAAATTAGATTTACTCATTTTGCTTACAATTCAACCGTATTAATCCACGCTCATGCTCACTGCTATTCCATAGAGAACAACTTGTCCACTGCGCACACACAGGCAGGTAAATGTACAGTACGTATGCACATACGGTAGTTGAAATCATTAGAGATAATGCAAAGCCACCATTAATTTATGCAAAGTCGCCGACAAAACAAATCCGGATCACGGAGACGAATTATAGATTCCATATTCCACCTACCCTTCTCCTTCTTTCACACTTCATGTTAGCTTTCGGGTTACCTTATAATGACATCCCAGAATGCTAAATTATTGCTTAAACATATAGGCATTTGCGTGTGATTTCAAAAGCAGGCTGATTAATTGTACGCAAAACCACTACTTTTCACATCAAGCTGACATGACTAAGCACGACTTGTGTACTTTTTGGCAAATAGTGCTTTGCCGCACTGCTAGTGCACTTCAACGTATGCACTGGCAAGACACACTTCCCTTCACATCCAAGGGCAAGAGTTTGTTGAATATGGGTAGTGGATTCTATAAGGTCACAACTATGACCTTAATGCCACATCAGTGGTCTGCTCATTCATGTTGTGGCTCCTTGTCCCTCCACTGCCTTTATTGCTTAGGGCGGTGAACAAACCCACAACTGTCACTACGAACAGCTCTGAAGTTAGCGACAGCTATAGCAAGCACTAATCTAGACAGTGACTTCAGTGAATCAGAGCAAGTTCGTGATAGTTGTATTTCGTTAGCTTACTCCGCGTGGCACGTAACATCTGACTTCTGCTCGGTACATATACATTTAACCCCAAAGCGAGGATGCAGAGAAGTGGTGATGTAGCATCAGCATGAACTTCATCCTACATGTGGACACACGATCCACTCCATTGACCGACAGCAACATGTCCTATACGGATTCCGGTTTGCGTGAGATGTGCGTTTCTGTTCACGCCAGTTTTGGCAAGGTTACGACGATGTCTATACTTGCTCCATCCTCCTTATCCTGATAAGTAGATAATTGACGTAAAGTTCCAATGTAACCGACAAATAATGAGCCAAACCATGCAAGACATTTACTTTACTGCGTACATTTTGTCGGAGATGTTATGTACTAGTTATAAAGTACATTACTGACTAATTGTTGATAACAACAGAATAAGCATTGAGAATTTCCTTGCAGCACTGTTGATACCGTCAGGGTGTGGGTGGAAAGTTTGTGCTATTTTGTAGCTAATTCAAGGATAAAGGGTTTAAGTTGTTTAATTAACGTCATCACTTAAGATTATTACTTCTGTTTAGAAGTGCCGATGAAAAAGAAAGAAGAAACAAAAGATTCCCCCCTCTCGCAAAACTTTCATTGGTACCACGTGGACCTCCAGGCTTATCGGTTAAGTTGGGACACCCATAACCTGACTGAACTTGTCGCCACCCAAATTGCTCTCAACGTAGCATCAGCCGACCTTTCTGGCAACCCAATTAACAAAACTGCGGAATTCGAAGAAGGGGGAATCACTCTCGAAAAACTTCATCCCGACAAATTGTACACGGTTAATCTGGAGGCATTAATTGATAAAGTCTGCGTTTGGTCCTACGTCGGAATGATTGAAACATTACCCACAGGTAAGTTGATGCTTATAAATGAGAACACAGTGCTAACACATGCCAGGATGGAGGCATTCTTGGACCTCCTGCACTCTCTGCCCCTTGACAGACGAATTGTTGGGGCCCATTGTCATCATTTACTCATACCATTTTAACTAGAGGGCATGTGGTAAACAACCTGATAGGCAAAATGCAGATTTTAAACTTTGAGATTTAAAAGTATTTGAATGACTTGAAAGCTGACCAAAGCTAGTAAGCGTACGGATGGCTTTCAAACTACTGGTTAAGGCTCCCAATCGAGTGCTCAAGTGAGAGAGGCATCGCGTCGCTGTTATTGCTACGCAAGTAATGCTTGTTGCCAGTAGCGCTCCATGAATCGCGGCGTGTCTACACGTGTCTCATCCTATCCTCTTTGGGACGGTTGAAATGCTGCACAAACCATGGTGAAGGTGTGCAGTAGAAGCACGAAACAACGTGCTAGGAAATTAGTGCATCTTAAAGGTACAACTAGCATTGCTTGATTCCGGTCCATATTGTTTAGTGCGCAGTGGTTTCGCAAACGAGATGGTTTTAACGATGCTGTTCAACTCTATTGCCTCTTTCACTAAAAATTCAATTGAAAGGGATACGAGAGCCTATGAAGCAAGGATGTGCTTATATGCTTTTACTGTTGTCATTTCCCCAAAGCTAATACAAATCCACTTCAGATATGCCAAATTTAACATGTTTTTTCACATAATTGGTGCTCGCGATATTGAAATGGTTAAGTGAAACTAAAGGTTGTATTCTTCGATTCATTTTTGAATGGGATTTAGCTGGTGAATGGTACATCCGGTAGTAGCAGGTGATCAGATTTCCACCTAGAATTGATTAGCCGCGAATCAGTCATCAGCACACATAAGGTTCTCGGAGTAACGAAAATTGGACCGATTTCTTTAGATGAAGTCCAAGTTGTCCTGTGATTTCACGAATATGTTATGGGCATTCTTGCATTGATATCAATTTCTGCATTATCGTGGCTGATTGGAAATGAATGGTTGGTACAGCTTGGACTAACAAAGCCTTTTGATTTGTAGAAGTGAAGATGACAAAAGCTAACGAGACAGAGGAGATTTTGCAATCGCATCACTTCAATTGGAGTCGTGTGGGTCCTCAGGCTTATAATTTGAGTTGGGATGTCGAAGGCCTGGCCATCCTCCACGCAGACCGCTTCACCTTGTTTGTACTACCAGTTGATCCACCTACCTCCCCTATTTCGAAATAGTTGATCCACCTACCTCCCCTATTTCGAAATATGGAGATTTCTCATCTGGAGCAATCACCCTCGAGGTGCCGGATCCTGATAACTCGTATATTGCGATTTTCGAAGCATTTGGGCATCATGGCAGAGTCCTCTATTACATAAAAACAATTAGTTCACTACCAACCGGTAAGCTGGTGCTTGTGTCATTTTAAGAGCATACACTGATCTACAAAGTTGTCCTGTGATTTCACGAATATGTTATGGGTATTCTTGCATTGATATCAATTTCTGCATTATCGTGGCTGATTGAAAATGAATGGTTGGTACAGCTTGGACTAACAAAGCCTTTTGGTTTGTAGAAGTGAGGATGACAAAAGCTAACGAGACAGAGGAGACTTTGCAGTCGCATCACTTCAATTGGAGTCGTGTTGGTCCTCAGGCTTATAATTTGAGTTGGGATGTCGAAGGCCTGGCCATCCTCCACGCAGACCGCTTCACCTTGTTTGTACTACCAGTTGATCCACCTACCTCCCCTATTTCGAAATATGGAGATTTCTCATCTGGAGCAATCACCCTCGAGGTGCCGGATCCTGATAACTCGTATATTGCGATTTTCGAAGCATTTGGGCATCATGGCAGAGTCCTCTATTACATAAAAACAATTAGTTCACTACCAACCGGTAAGCTGGTGCTTGTGTCATTTTAAGAGCATACACTGATCTACACAAGCTATAAGAGTCATCAATGCTAGTTTCGCCAAGGACTATTTTTTAAGTAGGGGAGGAAGCCAAAGTAGAGGAGAGAGAAAGTACGGAAAAGGAGGAAAGCTCAGAAGTGGTAACAAGTCGAGAAGAGGAAGAAAGTGGGGGAGGGAAAGAAGGTTCTATCACTGCCAGTGGATATGGAATCTCCTTCGTACTCTTTGCAGTGATGCTTGTTTAAAATTTTGCGTAAGTTATTTAATGCTGCCAAATGAGTCACTCATTCAGATATCGAGGACAAACTTCCTCTTACTGTGCGAACTTCTTTTCACTACAGGCTTACACAATGCACGGAATGCATCTGTCGCCAGTCATTAGTGCTCATTTAACAACTGCAACATAAACTCTCATGGTGAGAAATGTTTGTACTACAAATGCCAACGTATGTTCCCCTCGACTTCGCATTTGGCAATTTTGGTCAAAATTTGCTGGCTCATGCACATGTGTGCATCCATTCACCATCCTCAATTACCATTCTAATGGCATCTATAAATGGTTCTACTCAGTGGTGCCAAGTGGGATTGACTGCCAGGTAGTAACAAACAGGAGAAAGCAGATGAATCAAATGCTATGGACTTATAAATGGTTATGCGTTGTGTGCGACACAAATTCCTTTTCCTAGCAAAGTTCGGCGAGAGTTAGCAAGATGACACACAGCTCTCTACACTAAGGAATGAGAGCGGTTTAGTGTGAGTAAAATACAGACGAATAAAATAAGCAGATGTCGTGCCATAAAGGTTATGCAAGAATGATGTAAGAGATGTGGTGACTTAGCATGTTTCGCTGTCTTTCAAGTGTTTCATTATGTAAGCTGGTCAGGGCCAAATATTAGAAGACATCTTACCACATTTCGCAAGGAACTCTTTAGCCAAAACGAGGACCGGCAATAAAGCATTGTCTTGTTCTTAGCGTACGGGTCCACTTCTGGATGCATGCATCGCGTGGATGAGGTGCTGATTCGTGGCCGCGAGGATGGTCATAGATAGGTATGTAGATTTGCCGATGGTGAGATACGGGGTCCTGAGGATTGGCCTAGATCTGTGAACAGAAAGATATACTTATCCACAGCTGAGTTGCGAGATGCAGAAGCAGACTTTAAACGATGCATACATTGGCAGTGGAATTGCGTGTTGCGAGATGCAGAGGCAGACTTTAAACGATGCATACATTGGCAGTGGAATTGCGTGCCTCGAAGGGATAGGTGCCTCTACTTATTGTTGACCATAACAAATAATATTGATACCAAACAGCCATCCTATTCAAACCCATCAAGTGATGCAATCTTATTTATAACATTCCGTTTCGTTTATAGGTTTTGTAAATGCTATACACAATTAGCCTACATCTGGACGTCACAAATTTTGTGTGATAGAAGATTCTTTACTAATGGTGCATACAATGCACGGCAATACGCGGGCTGTTCGCTCAACTTCTGGTCAAGGCAGAAGAAGCACGTTATTTTCAGGCCATTGTACCTACCTTCGCTGAGTGAGCTGACCTTTGAACCATGCCAGTAGCCCCATCCTCTCAATCTATGCACAGCAGACCTGGACATTTATAAAGACAGCAGAAATGTCATAGTTGGGTCGATTACATGCCATTAATAAATGATAGGATTATAAGCTGCTGGCTTGGCTCAGAAACCAGCTCATCAAGCNGACCTGGACATTTACAAAGACAGCAGAAATGTCATAGTTGGGTCGATTACATGCCATTAATAAATGATAGGATTATAAGCTGCTGGCTTGGCTCAGAAACCAGCTCATCAAGCTGGGATTAAGTGGCCAAGACATAAGTAGGTCTTTTAAAATAATCGAAGTTAAACAACAACCTTACTGCACTTATTCTGCCCCTGCTGCAGCGCTTCAAGACTTCGTTAAGAGCGTTCTGAGACATTTTTGAGGGCAAAAGAATGCAGTGCTTGGGCAGAATGTATGCATTTGACGAACAGAAGGGTAGTGAGGCTGCTGATATGGCCCAGAAACCAGCCAATCCGGAAAAATGCAGGATGGACAACTAAGTGGTTCTCAAAGAAAACCTCAAGTTATGCAAGCCATAAGCGCGTTCCACCGGCATTATTTTGTCACTTACTTTGTTCAAATGTGGTTTTTAGGGGTGCAGCAATGAAGTGACCCGAATTTTGCAATCCAAGAGCCATCAAAATTCTTCAAGGTGATGAGAGTTTCAAGCTTACCTACCTTACCTAAAGGCCAAGAAGGAAGAAATCGGAAGTGGTTTTAATGCAACAAATTAATGAGGCGATTATCTTCTCTACGACATTGTTCTTTGGCTAAAAGTTTATATTAACACCAACACCAACAACTTTTGACTAACACCAATGTGTTCAACTCCTACCATACAGCTTCGGTGTCCTACACAAATTTTTCCTACCCAATTTTTTTGAGCGAGATCTGCAAATTACGCCTCTGCTGCACAAAATGCAACGTCAAACATTCGATGCAGGACGCAGAGCAAAAGTACAGGCACTCATTCCATTTTTGTAGGCATTCCTTCTGCTTTGGTGCTAGCGTCACAATGACAGTTGTAGGTGTCGCTTGGACTCTTACTGCCTTGCTGAGAGTTGACACGAGTTGTTCGAGTAAAATGATGCAAAAGTCCTAAGTAAAATTGGTGGCTAGAGGACAAGCGAGTTCGTCACATTTGTAGATCAGTTTTACCTCCCATTTTGCTTCATTTTTCGATATTTATTTAGAACAAGTTTGTGATTTGCAGCATTTGTTTGAGTAATGTTGGAAGCGAATGCAATCGTTGCAGGTAATCACGGCAATTAGTAGTAACATCTACCATTCATTTTGGTTTTACAGAATCTAAGTAGGTGCTCTTTACTTCTAACCCACAATTTTTTGCGCTAAGTGAGCTAAGTCTCCGCCATTACTAAAGCAAACAGAGCAATAGATGAATAAAAAGTGTTCGTGGTGCCTAATACTGATTCCAATTGCAAAGTTGCAGTTGTGCATACGGACCGAATTAAAAATCAGGATCGCGCCCTGCCGGTTCTCCAGCTACTATTCTGAGATTAAGCACAGGACCACATCGACCCTTTACGTTGGTGATATAAAGCAGCAATGAGGCGTCATTTTAATTGCGCAACTAACAAGAGATTCATGACAAACAGCAATTTTGACAGCTCTACCTATGTGCAGCTGTCTTAGGAAATTAGAGTTACCTGCACTGAAAATGAAAAGGGCCAACTTATATTTTCACAAAAGATCCAAGCTAATTAAACGCATGAATTTTGAGGGGACCTCTTTAAAACAGTTTGATCTAATGCATCGGAAGTGGGGTCCCGCTATCTTTCCAGGCTTTTAGAATTGACTTCAACCTGTTAAGTCGTCCACCCCAATCCGCTTTTCTAGTTGAGTCAGCACAACTCACTTAGCACTCCTTCGCTTGGAAGTTTTGTAGAGGGCGTTCTTAAAACCTCCACGTATAATTGGACACGTATCGTCTCCCTGCCTTATGCGAGCTTTACTTTTGCACGCTGGGCATCTCTGACGGTATTATTAACTTCAATACCATTTGCTGATGCGTTATAGCTTTATATCCTATTGCTCCCAAACAATTCGTGTAAAATAAAATCTTCTCAGTAATGTATTGGCGAATAAGACGTTGCTATTCGTAGTGTATTTATTGCTTCAGAAATCTTGGTAACCAGAAATCGCAACTTGTTTACCAGTGACTATTTATGAATTAAGTGCATAGCTGTTGTGGGTAAATATGAGGGGTGCCAGGCAATATGTCTCTAGGCACAGGGAGCTCGAAGCATTAAGAGGATCCTTGCCTGGATTGTGCAAGTGTTACGGTCTTTCAGGGGTAAGACGTTTTGTTTGAAAGTCAGTGTTGCGCTGCTGATTGTTAACTGCCAGCTTAAATCTCGGCGGTTAAACTAAAGCGCATACATTTGCCTACAGAGCGTAATGATTATCAAACAGGTTGATAATTATTGCCTAACACAATCTGTTGTAACAATCCATTTTTTATTGTGCATATGTGGGTGTTACAGGTGAGCATCACTCTGGATTGTGCATTGAAGCTAGTGGGTAAGCTCCGTGTGGCTAATATCCTCGACTTATTTTCTTGCTTCGAGTGGATCAGAATCCACATTTTCCATGCAACACTAAGGTACTGGCAGCTCTGCCTAGCCTCTAACTAACAAAAATTTATTTGCTCTAACATTCGAAATTACTGATTGGGCTACATTTAAAGGCTTGGCCAAAACTGAGGAGTGGTGAACTAATGCAAGGCTCTTACACAACTAGAAGCTGAATTTTATTGAATGTTCCTTTAGGAGAAAGTGCCTACGTGTATAATAAAATAGCTAAGTGAAGAAGAGGTGGGTGTGTTAAGAATTTGATTAGTTTAATTTCTCCTATCGGAGATCGCACCAGTCTGTGATTGGAATGAACATTAAGAACTCGGAGATGTATGTGATTGTATGCAAGAGAAAGATCTAGAAACCCTATCATTTGTGCTTATAAACACTAAAGTAAGTTAGGAGAGACCTTCAAAGCCCTTTCAAATAACTCTACTTAGCACAGCAAGGTGAAAATGGATTTAGAGGTTTCGTTCGATCTTCACCCCTTAACACTATGGTGCTTAGAATTTACTGAAACAAACTGCTTTTCGACCAAGAACTGGGTTGAGGGGTACAAATAAACACCTGGCCTCAAAGAATTTCGAACACAAAATTGCCATGAAACCTAATCTACCAACAGTGAGAGCACTACCGCTTGGTCTGAGCCAAGCTGTGCACTTTGCTATTTTCAAATAAGACGGTACCAGGTATTGGTAATGTAGTTGGCGTTGTGACCTGCTGCAGCAAAGCGCACGTGCTAGGCGATAATATATGTTAAATTGCGCATAAAATTTCTTATGAAAACTGTCTTCAATGCATTTAGGCATAGGAGTGCCGCTATGAGCCATTTAATGGGTCTAAAGCCACTTCTATGTGTACAGCGAAACCTCACTTGCATTAGTCCACCTTGGATGCTCTTCAGAGCATTCTCAGTCCCAAAAGATCTTGTGCGAACATATAAGCTAACACGGTGGTCATTGCAGACGAAAGCACCTTTTCTAAAGAAAGTTTACACAGAGACGAAGCAGATAGCGGAGGAGGTGAAATATGCTCTTTTAACGTTTGTTCAAGCAAAATCGTAAATTTTAATTGAAAACATTTCAATATGCATGCGAATGATGGTTCCTCAGCGCAAATGGAGAGAGTGGATGCATGAATAGAAAGACCTAAGAAGTTGTAAGCAAGTCCAATCATAAATGCGACTGCATCGGAGAAGCAATTAGTTAGGTTTATTTTGCCTGTTATCCGTCTTTCTGCTTCGATGAAGTGTGTCTCCTATTGTAGCATGCTGTCAACCGGATAGGAAGCGAATGGTGCAAATCCCATTAGCATGGCTTAGCAACCGTATCTTCGTTGGATCAATGCCTCCATTTCTCATCTTCCAAGTGGCTTATTTATTTTTGAAGATTTTAAACGAGCATTTATCTCACTGCTCCCACTGCCGCTGCAGCTTGTGGAAAAGGATCCACTCAATGCTGGTGGAAAGTTCAAGAAATCAAGTCAGCTTTTGTGCTTAATGACATGTCCTTGTGCCGTTGGGACCACATTGCGCGGACCTGGCTGCATAGTTCTCGCTGTCTAAACTATCGAACTGCCCAAGTCTATGTTACAAACCATCCCTCTTGAGATGCTTGCCGTGATTAGATCCATGAAAGAAGTATACCCTGAGGATGTAGGGATGTGACGATCGCTTTGAAGATGACAAACAAGTAAATTAGACGTATTTTCCTCCACTATTGTTGCATTGCAATGGCTCTATGGTGGTCTTGGCCACCATCTTTGCCGTAAGAGCAAGTTAACTTGGCTCTGTTACCTAATTTTCTGTGCGGCCAGTAGATGGCTCACAGGTCAAGAAGACATAAAAAGTGTGCGTCGCTCCTCGTCCCCACTTTGGTTGTGTCAGTGGGGAGATCTGATGATTAATAATTGGTTGACGGCCTCGAAGACATAGACAAGCGTGCAAGTTTGTCCCCACCCCATTTCAGTGTACGAAAACTTGCTACTTTTGAGTCAGTTTGTTGGCTTGACTTGTTTAGTAGGTCATCCGGTTAGTAGAAACAAGAGCAGCCTAATAGACAAAGAAGGGCAGGCCTCTTAATTCATACGTTTCGGACCTGCCTACCTACTCGACCACTTATCGTCACCAATATCCTTGCTAGTCACATTATCTTTGCCTAGCTCATTAACAACACCTCTTCTTCCCGCCTCATTTTAACAGCGACCTGACATGGGTTTGAAATATTGGTGCTGTTCTGCCTCCCTTAGGTCTGAGCTGTGAGAAACCATAGTATTGATGAATATTATTTTCAGTGCGATTTATCGCGGTGGCTGACAGCTTATTGGCAGGTCTTTGGTCCATGAAGAAGGCTCTGGTAAGCCCTTGCATGTCTTCTAATCTCTCATTATGCGGAATGGCTTTGTGACTTTGCGCGAGCGCTTGAATATGATGTAGTATCAATGCGCTAGACATTTGCTATTTCTGATCACTAGAAGATTTGGCTCACAAACGCATCCAAGTAGCGTCTGCCCCTCAGGGGCCGTTTCGCAATTCGCTGATGTCGTTTGGGTTGTAAATAGTGGCAAACGTTTCAACAGAATTCACGAGGGGAGTAAAAATATTGCTGCAGCGACGACGTGACTTCATACAGTGAATTCAGCTATGCGAACACCTAGCTGTCCTCCCTCCAGCTCCATTGATTCCCTTTGGTGCTGCCTTACCTCTTCATACATCTAACTCGGCTGTAGTGTTTGTTTGTTCGTGCCACGAAACGTACGAATTAGTGCCTTATCATTGGGTCATGCAAGCAAAAATGGCCTCGCTGGATAAAGATTGGAAGACGTTCACTTTGCATTCTTCACTTGTGTGTAAAGGAATACGAAATTCAAATTGACAAGTTAACTTACAATAAAATGAGAAATATCCATTTTTCACAACTCGAATCGTTTACCGTGAATTCGATTATCTGTTTCCTGATGAATTCAGCCACATTCAACAGGTATTTACTTCGTGCCTACCTTCTGATATAAGGCTGGTATTTCCTATGGCGGGCACAAATCCCTATCCCCAATAAAATCTGGCGAAAAGTACAAATCGCACTTCTCTTTTCTGCCTTCTGCCCCCTTTCCTTGCCTAAGAGGCCCAAAGCCAAGGTGACGATTCAAACTCCTTAGAAGTAGGGTTTTGCCCTGTTAAATTAGTTAACAAAAATAAAATAGAACTGTACATTTCGTGTCATTAAAAGACAACTAACGAAGCCGCAGAACCAAAGATGACGAGTGGAGTTAAAGGGAGGACAGTTGGGTGGTGGCGCAGCTGAATTCGCTGCATGAATTCATAATGAGGCTGAAGCAATAATTTCAATCTTTTCGTGAGCACGTTCAAGGCCACTAGCGGTGAGGGAGTGCGAGGACGCAGAGCAGGGAGGCTGCGTTTGATGTTGGCGCATTCCAGCGCGATTCGCTAGTTACCTTGTATAATCAGGCACCCAGTTGTGACCACTTAGATCAAGCAAAAATGAAGTTTAAAATGCCAGTAACTCCACTCAACGCTGTGCTTTATTTCAAGAACCGGGAGCTGGGCCCGGATGCCAGTGCTGTTTGGTATTGAGAGATGTCTGCAATGTTTGCATACCAAACAATAAAATGAGAAATATCCATTTTTCACAACTCGAATCGTTTACCGTGAATTCGATTATCTGTTTCCTGATGAATTCAGCCACATTCAACAGGTATTTACTTCGTGCCTACCTTCTGATATAAGGCTGGTATTTCCTATGGCGGGCACAAATCCCTATCCCCAATAAAATCTGGCGAAAAGTACAAATCGCACTTCTCTTTTCTGCCTTCTGCCCCCTTTCCTTGCCTAAGAGGCCCAAAGCCAAGGTGACGATTCAAACTCCTTAGAAGTAGGGTTTTGCCCTGTTAAATTAGTTAACAAAAATAAAATAGAACTGTACATTTCGTGTCATTAAAAGACAACTAACGAAGCCGCAGAACCAAAGATGACGAGTGGAGTTAAAGGGAGGACAGTTGGGTGGTGGCGCAGCTGAATTCGCTGCATGAATTCATAATGAGGCTGAAGCAATAATTTCAATCTTTTCGTGAGCACGTTCAAGGCCACTAGCGGTGAGGGAGTGCGAGGACGCAGAGCAGGGAGGCTGCGTTTGATGTTGGCGCATTCCAGCGCGATTCGCTAGTTACCTTGTATAATCAGGCACCCAGTTGTGACCACTTAGATCAAGCAAAAATGAAGTTTAATATGCCAGTAACTCCACTCAACGCTGTGCTTTATTTCAAGAACCGGGAGCTGGGCCCGGATGCCAGTGCTGTTTGGTATTGAGAGATGTCTGCAATGTTTGCATACCAGGCGCCGTTCGTTTGGTAACATGCTTCGCAAATTGCACTGCTGTCTAGGGGGCATGGCTAAGCCGCTGTGGCCATGGACTGTTAGCCCATATGTCGTCCGTATTCCTTGCGGCAAAATAAATCCCGAAGAATCTTATCTTCTTCATGCCCAATTCCACCTGGTCAATATTGTGGGTTCCTCTTTGATCACCACTGTCTCGNCGGTGGCGCAGCTGAATTCGCTGCATGAATTCATAATGAGGCTGAAGCAATAATTTCAATCTTTTCGTGAATTTTGTTGAAGTGTACTCCAACTGAGACTATATAATGAGCACGTTCAAGGCCACTAGCGGTGAGGGAGTGCGAGGACGCAGAGCAGGGAGGCTGCGTTTGATGTTGGCGCATTCCAGCGCGATTCGCTAGTTACCTTGTATAATCAGGCACCCAGTTGTGACCACTTAGATCAAGCAAAAATGAAGTTTAATATGCCAGTAACTCCACTCAACGCTGTGCTTTATTTCAAGAACCGGGAGCTGGGCCCGGATGCCAGTGCTGTTTGGTATTGAGAGATGTCTGCAATGTTTGCATACCAGGCGCCGTTCGTTTGGTAACATGCTTCGCAAATTGCACTGCTGTCTAGGGGGCATGGCTAAGCCGCTGTGGCCATGGACTGTTAGCCCATATGTCGTCCGTATTCCTTGCGGCAAAATAAATCCCGAAGAATCTTATCTTCTTCATGCCCAATTCCACCTGGTCAATATTGTGGGTTCCTCTTTGATCACCACTGTCTCGTTTGTTACAACCAAGTCCAGTTTTATATCAGCTACTTTGATTGAATGGGATGCCGAAATTCAGGATTGCTGTCGCCTTATCCTTTTCAGTCGTTTTTTGCCATCATCTTGTTCAGTATGATATCACAAGAGCAAACGCCGCCCTGAGAATCAGCATGCCTCACACTATTCTACCCTACTCTTTCGTATAGTAGCAATAGAATCCTCACTAATTACTCGAAGATCATGGCCAATACGACTCTGATAGCGCAACCCTACTTTCTTAACAGAGAGGAAAGGTTAAAATTAATGAACCTTTGCGCAAGGGGGAATGTGCGTAGGTTGTAACAGACTGCAAAATCTTCTCGGAAGTAAGCTGCAGATCATCTTCCACGTCATATCACTTGTATTGTTCAGTATTTTACCGAGTTCTTCCTTTTAATCCATTGCCCTTGTTTGTGCGCCCCAATATCACTTTTCCGCATTCAAGAAGTCAAGTCGGTGCAAGCAATATTCCTCCTAGCGCAGTCACAACCAGAAAATCGGGCTAAAGTGAGTTCATATCTCATGTGAATGAGTATATACTTCACCAATCAAGTAAGTGGCTCATTCGAAGTCACAGATGGTGAAAATGGAACGACACTAAATGTCACTTCGGCTTTGACTGCCTCACGACGGGGTGACGAGTTTCCATGGAATCTTTATAAACGAAGAAAGCAAATGGAGGCGTTATCGAGCACATCAAAGTGTATCAGACTGGATGCGGTTGCTGAAAATTGGACCCAACCTTAAATGCAGTCACAGAACCTGCCGAGGCTGATCAAACCCTACACAGCACCTACATTGCTTCATTTCATACCACTATGCCTTCTTCGCTACTTTCGCGATTTTTATAGTTGATTCCCACTAGATCGGCACCATTCATGCAGCGTTGTTGTTTGCTTCAAAGATAGTCAACAGTGTTTCTCGGGTTTACGGTAAGATTCCCTTTGATTTGCTTTGTCATTGAATAGCGACTACGATTGGATTGACCAACTGCGAAGATACCACCTTGGTCCTACCTCTCAGACAGCCATGCGGCGTACAGAGCATGTCGCCCAGCGAACAAAGCCTTTTGTGCAACCAATTTTGACTTACCTCGATGTCAACATGCATTATAACCAGGACATCTTCTACCTTCACTACTAGGCAGTGCATCTGTGCCACCATGCGACCGAAACAAGTTCGCGCGAGCACTCTCAGTATCCCACCGAATATAGCACAAACTTTTACCCTAAATAAGATGGTTTATCAAACAGTTAACACAATGGCTGCTAGTATGTCTTACACAACAGCGAAAGCAGCAAACAGCTCTAGTCAGTGCCAGTGCCTTCCTAATCAATGAAAAATGTTGTCAAGTATCAACGAGAAGACTTCCATTAAACAATCGAAACCGCTTGCATAGGAGGAGCACTTTTGCCGCCAAAAAACCCTTTAATCCCCTTGAGCGACTCATCGATGCAGTGTTCGTGAGCACGCAAGAATTAATCTCCGCAAACTGCGATTCAAAAGAATCAGCCATACAACCTACCTTTCCACAGTTTTGCCGGCATCTTGTGTGGTGAAACTTTTGTAACAGGTCCTGAGTAAATTTCATAAGTCCATGCCGGTGCTAAGCTAAATGAATTTATCTCCGGGAGCAATTAATTGAGCTGTCTGCAGTCATATCAGAAGTTGCAGTAAAAATTATAAAATACAGCGGTTGGTGTTAGTTATTCTCCCAGTACGCCGCTGACAAATTTTTACGTTCATTGATTTAAGTGGCAATAATCTGACCCTAGGAAATTCATTTCCACACCTTGGCTCGGAGTTGTTAAAAAAGCAATTGGTCTACGTTGTTGTTAGGGCTTATTTTGGGAGTCATGATTTATGTCCAACCCAGGAAGAGTCAGCTTTGTTTAAGCCAGTAGGAAAACAAGTGTCCTAGTTTTCTGTTTTATTTCGGAGCAACTACATTTTTAAATGTGTTGAAGTTTACCACAAAACAGGCATTTGATTTTAGCACACCTGATCAGAATTATGGAACATTGATAGTTTACGTTCCTTCACACACCCGAAGACCGCAGATGGATCGTCTTTCTACCTCTACTCTGTAAGGCTATTTCCACTTGTATGATCCACTGATAAGGATAAGCATGATTACCATTAAAGGGGCTTTGTCAGTACCTGACGCTGTGATTGTGCATTTGTTATTCGTCATTGGCGCTTTGTTTTCAGGCGACAGCCCACTGACATTGTTCAAGTCGCAAGAAAAGCGATGTTTTGTGCCTCCTTTGAGGGCTCTTCACACCGACTGTAAAATGCTTGACAGCAAGTCCAACTGTGGGTTTGTGGAATGGGAGAAATCATTTGCTTGGCCTGCGTTCGCATGCCTAGACCATCAGACCTGTCGACCTCCAGATAGCATCTTGCCGTGATTTTGAACGTTTTCACATTACCTTTAGTGGCGATGCACATAATAGAGAAGGTCAGCGAGAGGTTTTATCGGAGACAAACGCCGTCTTCCCTAAAATTTACGCGTACAAGCCAAAATGGCTCCTCCAAAATAATTAACTTTGATCTCCGGTAGTGCGTGGAGGGTCTTGAAACGTTGCTTCGCCCAGTTAATTTCCATTGAGTGGGTAAAGTGCTGTATGCTACAATTAAGGACACTAATAGTGATTCAGGCAATGTGGTTGGTGCTCGGCTGTTGATAAGGTTGCTGTCCAAATTATTTATGAGGATGTTTTAGCGTGAAGCTATCAGGTGTTGCGCTCATTCTGTTTTTGAAAGCAATTGCTCACAACTAGCTGCCTCTAAGGTTGCAGGTCTGATTTTCCTATTTTGGAATTAAATATTAACGCTGTTTTAATGGTACTGAGGTGATGAAAATCAGCCAAAAATTTTCTAAAAGCGTTGAGTGGGGACTTAAGTGGTTAGAAATGAAGTGATGCGGATGCCATTAATGATTTGACCTGCCTCGGTGAGTTCTGTGCTAGCACTTACGATTGGGCTCCTTTCCAGCATCCATTTCCGGCCTGGTGTTCCTCGCTGCACTTACTCACGCCTTCATTCGCATTCTTTGTAGGCAAAGATGAAACGCAGACTGCTTACCTCGTTGTAGGGCCGCCAGATCCGAAGTGAATTTAAGTGTTGTTTCATTCTCATCAACAGGTACTTCGAAAGAATCACTCAGGTAATTGGAACAGTACAAAAAGTCATTTAAGTGAAATGTGGATTTGCTTTGGACCTAAATACCTGGTTGTAAATTCGGGGGGAAGAATAATGAAGGAATCATTTCGACGAGCAGAACTCGAAAAGACGAAGGTTGCATCTAACCCCCATTGTTAACGTTGAGGAAGATGCACAAAAATTGCCCCGTTTTCTGTATCAACAGCTGAGCTCTTGTGACTCCTCTTTTCATGTTCTCTGAGAAGTAATGTCGCAGCTTTTGTGTACTAGATATGAAGGGACGATGGGTGTAAGTTGAAGACGGTGTAAGACCTATGCGCATTGATGGGATATGGCATTGGCTTTTCAAAGGGCAGTTGGTGGCTAGCAGAATCAACTCTTGAATTCTGCACCACCGAAAGAGTGGTCAGTCCTCCATTTTTATTACTCTCTGCTTCAATACCTACCTTTCCACTCACACTAAGTTCATTAATTTCGATGCGTTCAGCGGGCATACGAATGTTGGAGTTTTCCAATGCTTAAGCCATTTGCCGCTTTTTTGTCAGAACATTACCAGACATCGCCATGAAGTACTGATGAATTCATATGCTAAGATGGCCATCTCCTATGCCACACGCAGACCTATTGCGTATTTGAAGAGACTGGTCAACGTTGACATGTTAAGAAAGATCAAAGGCTAATACTCTGGCAAACATACCTTATTCGCATGCCATGTAACCATCAAGACGTAAGTGATTGCATAAGACAAGCTGTGTGCTGAACAAACTCTTAAAAGGGTGCCAATACGAGTGCCAAAGATTGCATCACGGCTGTTTTCAAAAAAATGCTTAGCCACAAATCACAGGACCGAATTCCCGCTTACTGGAAATGGTTCAACTAAACCTGGTTTCACAATTTCTTTTCTTTATTTAGTCGCATAATGAAGACAAGCTATGTTCTAGGCTCTCGCCATCTACATAAGCAGTTTCGATGGGATGGTTTGCAGGCCAACGTTACTCAGCCTGTCGAAGATCTATGCGTGTAAGCGGTAGCGTTTGCTGTTCAGGCAAGTTTTATCGCTAGAAGCAGTCTTGGCTGATAAGTTCATGCAAGAATGCCACTACTACCTTGGACAGCATTGACAAGACAAAGACGGCCAAAATCTTATCAGTGCCTCCATTTTGCTGTTCTGTGGCATGCTGCTCCATGGCATGATGTTCGTCGTGGAAGGTGTCTTCTAATGCTGCAGCTGGCATCGCGTTTAAGCATCCGACCACCACAGCTGCTGTGCTCTTGATGTTGTGGTGAGTAGCGTCTTGCTTGCGGGCTACAGGCCTGTTAAATATGTCTTTCCAAACTCGCTTTGAGCCCTACCCCAAATGCAGCATTTACGCTTGAGCCAGCCTATTCTTAGATGTAGTGTACACAAAAGTGTATGCATCTCATTGCTAGCAATTCACTAAGAGATGCAGAGTATGAATAGGAACTCCAACTGGACTAGTGTTAGTTGCTGCCTCTAATTCAAACTGTTGGTTGAACGAAAGTGCAAGATTCGACACGATTTTTCTACACCCGTTGATTCATTCGCAAATGGAAACCGGTGTATGACCTGCACTTTTTTATAAAACAGTTCCATAAATTATTTTTGATTAATTAAATGACCTTGATTACCGTAAGGAGACCTTAGATCCCAAATGTCGTCAAATGATTAGGAATGGGAACGGAATAGTCGCGTCTGCACGTTGGGTCTGTGGTAGTTGCATTCAAAGACTCATTTAAAGGGTATTGATACTAGTTTTATGAACTGCACGGTTTCTGTTAGGTCGAGGCAGTAATGTAAGAATGCACACAAACACTGCGTTAGCAAAATTCTAATTTTTCTTTAAAGTTGTGGTTCCATTCTGAACTTAAAGCACACTCGCCCAAAAGTGGTTTATAATGCTTCACTATTTTCGAAATTAAGAAAAGCAGTTGACAGATATGATGAAGGGTTGAGAGGGATGAGGAGATGAGAAGGGTTGAGAGGGATGAGGAGGAGGCTTAATCTAAAAGATGAAATGCACCACAAGGAATGCATGACTTCATCTTATCTAAATAAAGGGTATAGCTCTTAACTCTTAAGGAACAAGCAAGAAAATGTGGGACAAGAAGCACATCAATATTTTGCATATAGTGAGTAAAGGGAACATACGATAGCATTAGTGCTTTCGATCAGTATCGGTCTAACCCTACTCACAAGGGAGCATGCGAAGCTGTATCTTTCGGACTACATTGAAAGGCTAGAATCGCGCACTTTTTTTAATAAACGATGCCTCTAGCCAACGCATGGGCAAATGTAAAGAAGGAAGCATATTTATGTTTTGCAGACAATTATTATAGATTGCGTACGATAATGCAGGTGCTTTTAATCAGCGTCGGACACACCCCAACCGCAGGCGAGCACTCAAAGCCAAATTATTTGGAGTGCTTAAGCAGAACATAAGAGGCCCAGGATCTTTCAAATCAAACATCGACTTGAGCTGAGCACTGACTTCTACACTCTGAGATTAATTGAACCCATGCTATTTGTCCGCTACACATACCTCAAAACCAGATGAGTAATGCCCCTTTGCTTTGTGTACAAAGAGAAGGATACAATGCATGTCTAAGTTAAGGCAAAGTATTTGCCAGCTCTGATTGCTGCGCAAGCGAGTATCCATAACTTTTCCATAAGAAAGAACCTGCCAAAGGGAATAAAGCTGCTGTCTCACCTTCTTCCGCCGACTTTTATCACAATATCTCACTGGGTGCTCTGCTTTCTGTGAAGAGAAGTAAAGCAGAGATAATTGTAAAGGGTCAAGATGTTTGATCCGGAGGTAGAGTGAGTATCCTGATGAGGCCCTTTTGGGAAAGCAATAGTGGTTGGATGAATGTACGCCCACTACAAAATGCCCAAATAGCAAGATAGTCTTGCCTATGTGGTCACTACTGAAGGGCACCAAAGGACGAAAGCTCTGCATCAAAATAATCACAGTTTTCATTCCTGTTTTCAGCTTAATATAAGCCACAGCGAGATCTCATGACACATCCTCCAGCAAAATCGACGAGTAGAGAGGTTTGTGTTCAGAAATGGAACGGAGAAATTGTTTGGTTGGTCCCCACACCCCAAACTTTAAGGCTAAAATTCACAATGCCGTGCTTATAAAGTCGCCTATAATCAAGCTAATCCAATTCGTGGCAGTGATTGCAAGTTAGTTTGGGGTTTCTGATGGTAAAGTTCTGTTTCTATAGGGTTCTTGAGTTGTCGAAATGTCATTTCGAAATTCTAATTCTCTTTTTGATTAAATTTCACTTTTTTCCGTAGGCACTTTTGCGCCCTACCAATGATAGCTGAGTTGATTCTAAGAAAATTAAAAGGCCAAAAATCAAACGAATTATGCACCTTGTTTGAAAATATTTAAGGATCCACATGCTCAAAGCGCACCAGGGTTTAATGATTTAAAAATTATGGACTAATTACGCTTGATCAGCGTCGAAATCATTGGTCAATGGGTGAAGGCACATCAATTCCCAAAAAGCTTTTCCAATATCAAACTCAGGTTAATTATGACACTCATAAGTATCACCTTTGCGCTACGCCTACTTGAATGTTTAACAATAGTAGTAAGTAACCCCAGTTGAAGAGGTTTCGCTTTGGGAAAGTGCTAGTTGCTTTGAAAAGGTTTTGCAAAAGTATAAGGGTTTTAATCTGGAGACTTGATTCACTAATGAAACGTATGGTGGACAAGGCAACAATAAATCGAATTGGTGCTTCGAAGACAAGTTGTACCGGTCGACGACCTACATTCAGTAGCTATATTTGACCCAAGGTTAATTAACAATTGCTTCAAAATGGAGACTTGATTCACTAATGAAATGGAAAGCAGTTTTGGAGGCTGGGACACTTAAATATGGACAGGTGAACATCATTCTGATTTTAATCCACTTCTTTCTCCGTATGGTGGACAAGGCAACAATAAATCGAATTGGTGCTTCGAAGACAAGTTGTACCGGTCGACGACCTACATTCAGTAGCTATATTTGACCCAAGGTTAATTAACAATTGCTTCAAAAATTGGAAAAAATTATTTTGGCACAAGGAAATTGAGCACCAGCTTTGTATCAAAATGTAACAAACTGAATATTACGCGCATAATTATTGCGCTTATGCAGTTTATCAAGGTGTTTGCAGGTTTCGCAGTGAAGTGTGCGGAAAATGGGGTAAAGTATTAATCAAATATTTGTAAATTGTTTAAAAAACAAACTTACATAAAGAAACTATATGTGGCATGCAGTATTATTTAACAAGCAAATCTTTTTGATTTGAGGAGGTCGTTCCCTCTGTCAAGATTTGCCATCGGGCAGGAATGGGCAACACATAGCAAATGCATTTGTAGCTCGTATTATCTCACCGGTAGACGTTTGGTTTATGTCTTTGTGCGTTCCAAAAAAGAAGAGGCAGTGATGTATGTGTGCATGTGCGCATGCAGGCATGTGTGTGTATTTATGCAACCTTGCATTGTACAGCCCTCCTCAAGCTCCCAATACTTTTCCTTTCTCCCTTTTCCTCGCCTTAACAGGTAACTACCTTAACCGGAAGAAGACAATCTTATTAGCATGACTTGCTAAGATGGCGTAGATGGTAGCAAGCATTCCGTCCTCTACCAACGTCCGATGGAATCCGTGCACCTGTATTAGTGAGAACGTTAATGCTGTGGTCAGCGCCACGCAACTCCGCTGATGGTGTTGGTAAAGAGTCGACTGCACCTGCCACGTGTCTTCTTTGGATGGCTGCCAAGATATTGATAAGCACCGCTAATAACACAGCGCGCCTTCTTCTTCACCTCTTTACCCAGCCTCCCATTCTCCTTTCGCTAGGCTCCTGCTCCCCCTTATTCTCTTGCTCCCATCATCCGCTTCTCCTTTTTCGAACAGCCCTTTGTATTTATCCTTCCCCTCTTTTTAGCACAAATGTCCCTTGCGCCATCCACACTACCCCCTCCTCCTCTTCCTCCTCCTGCCTTCCATTCGTACTTATCTGGAAGGTCGGTTATGCCATGACTCGTGGCTGTAGTGCTTGTGTCTCTCTTCATTTCTGTCGAGTGCAGCTTGCGCCACATCGAACAACTTTCAGGTAAGGCGACGAAATCGAGTATCTGCTGGAAAATCTGGGGATTTTCGTATCGAATGCTCCTGTCCATTTCTTTTCTTTCTCCTCCTCTTCCTGGTCCCCCTCTTTTACATGATCACCTGTCTGAACAGCCTTATTGTGACAGCAGACTGCTAATGGGTGGCTTCTATGGCAACCTGCAAGTGATTGACCTTAGTGGAGGCGTGTGAAAGCGTGCACTCACTTCTCCTCTGCACAATTGCTGCAATATTTACCATAATCTAGGAGAAATGAAAGGTAGGCAAACAGAAAGAGAGCTCTGTCGCGCGTTCGTCTGCGAATCATCATCTCGTCAATTAACTTGACAAAGTGGGGCAATCTATGGATTCATTAGATCTGCAGCTTCATATCTGCACTGACACTCCCTTATTTGTTTGATGAATGCACGGGAGGAGGAAGACTTCGGTGTGGAACAATTGATCTGCGCGGTCTAAATCAGCTACGGAAAGTAGTCTCCACGTACAATGCAGCCAAGTAATTGTGCTTTTCCACTCAAGTTTAATTCGCATTGCGCTAGTTATGCAGCTCCTCACCGATAGGCTTCTGGTTTTATAATTGTCTCCCAAACAAATGGAGGGGAAGAGGCAATAATCTATGCATGCATGCGTGGGTGTATGAGACTTAGAATAACAGTGGCAGTGGTAAGGTTTTGATGAGGAAAGATAAGTTTGGTAGCACATGTGTGTCTGTGTATGCGTCGTACATGTGTGACGGTAAGAGTAAGAAATAACAAGATAATGGGGAAAGTAGTCGTTTGAACAGATAATTGTTTTATTTGTTAAGGAGAATAGGAAAAAGCAGACATAAGCATCGAATAGTAGATAATACACCAAAATGTTTGAAAGTAGAAATAAAAAGAAAGCGGGAGTGCTGAGCGATGAATAATAATGGCCGAGTTAGTGGAGAGGTATGAAAATTGTTAATGTGTGTGAGGGTGTGTGCCACATATGTGTGAGGTTACAGGAGGTTACTAATGTTTCTTAATTCATTTGAAAAGAGTTTTGGAAAGGAAAGGAAAGATGAGATGCTCTATGATTGCTGGGGGTAGGTGAGTAGAAGAAGCACGGAAAGGAGTAAAAGAAGGTTGTCTGTTGGTAAACGGACATAATAAGAAGGAAAGAGAGAGAAGGCGGAAGGGTGCAGCAGCAGTAGGGTGGATAGGCGTGGATGTGCAGGCACTTTGATTACATGGGTAAAAGTGAGCGCCAACCGGGGCTAAAAGATTGTATCATCCGGCATGCAAATGAGGTCAAACCAATTTTAAGAGAAATGATACGTAAAATAATTCACCCATGTGTACATTATTAGGAAATATGACCTTGAACTTGACTGCGCGCTTCTACAAAGAAAGCTCAAACGTGGCTGATGAAACGACGGCTAACTCCACTGATTCTGTTCTGAAGCTGTGCTCTGACTCCCCCTTCTAGTAAGGTAGGCTGTCCCTCCTACTCCTCCTTGAGGGGTGCTGTCTGATGGAATGGGTGCGCGCGCCTCCGGCCACTTCGCGTCCCCACACTGCGCGGTTCTACAAAGAAAGCTCCAACGTGGCTGACGAAACGACGGATAACTCCCCTGGTTCTGGTCTGAAGCTGTGCTCTAACTCCCTGTCCTGGTGTGGTAGGCTGTCCCTCATCATCATTGAGGGGTGCCGTCCGATGAAACCGGCGCACGCGCCTCCGGCCGCGTCGCCAGCCAGACCGCGCGGTTTTACCAAGAAAGCTCTAACGTAGCTGATGAAACGACGGCTAACGCCCCTGGTTCTGGTCTGAAGCTGTGCTCTGACTCCCTGTTCTGGTGTGGTAGGCTGTCTTTTCTCCTCCTCCTTGAGTGTTGCTGTCTGATGGAATGGGTCCGCGCGCATCCGGCCGCTTCGCAACCCTACAACGCGCGGTTCTACAAAGAAAGCTCCAATGTGGCTTATGAAACGACGGCTAACTAGACTGATTCTGGTCTGAAGCTGTGCTCTAACTCCGTGTTCTGGTGTGGTAGGCTGCCCCTCCTCCTCCTTAACGGGAGCTGACTTATGGAGCGGGTGCACGCGCCTCCGGCCTCTTTCGAATCCCACACCGCGCGGTTCTACTAAGAAAGCTCCAACGTGCTCCGGCCTCTTTCGAATCCCACACCGCGCGGTTCTACTAAGAAAGCTCCAACGTGGCTGACGAAACGACGGCTAACGCCCCTGGTTCTGGTATGAAGCTGTGCTCTGACTCCCTGTTTTGGTGTGGTAGGCTGCCCCCTCCTCCTCCTTAACGGGAGCTGACTTATGGAGCGGGTGCACGCGCCAGCGGCCGCTTTTGGTAGGCTGCGTACACGTGGAAGTAGGGGCTTTTGATCCAGTTATCCTTTTTAACCTTCTTATTTCCGTATCGTTTTTTGGATTGATTTTGTGCAGTCATTCATGTGGTTTGTCGCTCCCTGCTTCTTCTTATCGCTTTGCGCCATTTACACGATTGTTAGCGTGTTTTTGAGTAGCGGATTTCATTTGATTTGTATTTGTTGGGAATTCTGGAATTACTACGACATGTGTCGTACTTTGCCCACTTTACTGTGTTATTTGTAGGGCGTTTTGTCGCATCTACAATGAACGCCGGACGAGAAGTTTCCATCTCAGGTCGCTTTTAATGGTTTTGAAGTAAGTTTCACTTTTCTGTGACTGTGCCTAGTTGATTGATTGGGTTGCTTCTTCTTAGCTTGTTCTGCTCGTTTCGCTGGTTTCGTTAGCCACTTTTCACCCAAGGATATTGCTTCGCTTCATTTTAGTACACCCACTGTGTTGGGCGAGCGGATGGGACGCAGGCATTTGATGTGACCGACGGATGTTCACGCGTCTATGCATGGGGAGGAGGAGGAGGAGGAGGAGGAACAGGAATTTGATAAACTGCAGTTGTACGTATGTGTGTGAGCGCTTTGTTTCCTAATATACTGCACTTTTTCCAATTTACCTACCTACCCGCTCTGATGGGATGCCCGGTTATTTGTTCTAGTCGTGCGGCGGTTGAGTCCTTTGTTCATTTACGGGCTGGTGACCATTTGATCGTGGAAAGGACTGATTTTATGCATAAGTAAGATCAGTGGATAAGAGCTGGTAGAGCTGGTCGTACTTTGGTTGGCGTGGGCTTCTTTGCCTTTTCTAATGCTCTCAGCGGTTCTGGTTCGCTTGTTGGTGGAGAGAAATTGCTAGGTAGGTGGGAATCTGTGTTGCTTTACCGTCCCCGTTGACCGTCGCTCTGGTCGTTTGGGTGTCTTCGTCTGCTCATGCCGCTGATTACAGCAGCC
>LWMK02000551.1:0-43436 GCA_001693075.2 Taenia saginata
AACAAAAACTGAGTCTTTTGCACAACATTGTCTTGTATGTTCCCACACGACCGAATGACGACACAGCAAATGGAGGGAGTCTCAATCTCTCCTCTCACTTGTGCCAGCCAACTATATTTTTTGGGTCACTTAAGGGTGCTTTGATCTTCTCATTGTTAATCGAGCTCAAGAAGACGCTAACGTTCGTGATGCATCCTTCACATTCGCCTCAAACTCAATTGAGGATGCAGTCGTCATAATGCACAAAAGCCGCAAGGACGCAGTTTCCACCAACATTAGGCATGACTAACACAGAAAAAACAGATGAAGTCATTATGCTTACCAACGCAAAATCATCCATCAGAGAAAGTCTGTGAAATGGGTTAAAACTTAGTGAACCTTATGGAGTTAGTCGATTGGATAGACAAATCCAGAATTCCTAACGCAGAAGTAGCATAACCAAAACCGCTGTGTACTATGCAAGACAGACCGAACCTCAGTACAAATAACTACAGTAGAAAGCATGAGCGACCGCGCCCACAGGATCGCATTTAACCACGCTCACACACTCTCTCCTCACCGGCACCACCTGACTAATTGCCCTAAGTGAGGTCACCTCCAAGTGGACTGCAAGGTTATGCTCTTGTTCCGCATGTGTGGCTCCTAATAGTCCTACAGCATGACTTATTCCAGGCTGGCTATGCATTGGACTGGGACTGGAACTAATGATGCAATTGCAAGGAGTTGACCCACTGTCCATGTCGAGGAGCATTGATCTCCAATTGGTCTTCGAGCTGTTGACAAGGTGGACTCAAACAGGCAGACTCGGAGCCGAAGCCTCCCATTGGAGTGACAAACAGTGATATCTAACCCCCCTCCTCCCCCCAAACACACACTTTGCGACCTTGTCCAAATTACCGGAGCGGTCCTTAAATGCGACAGAAGAAAGCACCGTCAAACTATTGTTTCACCATGGAAAAGCGTGACAGCACTGTGTCGATATCAGGGCTCGACTTGCCATGAACCCTGACAAACGTCATCATAGACAAGCTGTCGAGGGTGAGGGGTTACGCAGACTGATATTGCTTAGTAGCCAATAAATGCGTTCTAACAGTCAGTATTTGTAGAAGCTATTAGCACATTCTCTTGCCACTCAACGTGTATAGTGGAATGTGATGCCATTCAACCATTGCAACAGAAAAGGGCTTTCGTATTTCAACGTTGGTCACGCAAATGATTACATCGCCATTTATCCCCAAGCGGAGAAAATTAATCGCCACATAATTTTGTCGATCTTAACACAAACACAAATGAGACTGATCCAATTGGTAAGCTCCCGTACCTTACCACCTTCTTTGCGATTCATTTTCTAACCATTGATTTGCCCCTTGTAGGTAAAGCATGGCATCAGGAAGAGGGAACACTCGCAAACACCTTGGTGGCCCAAGCAGCTCCTACAGTCCTCCCCCTATCACGATGGCTATCGCATCAGGCGTACGTAAGCAGCACCATAAGAGTCAAGAACGGAATGAACGAGCTGAAAAACTTTCATATTTCAACATTAGCTCCCTTTCAGTCTGGATCCCCAGCAGACAGGTGCGCAAACAAGCGCTGTAACCCCGGTTTATTCTAACGGTGCCCTATAAATAATCTGCTCGGAAGTCTTATCCCTCGCCCGTTCTACCCGTGGTTCCCACGTCACTCGTGTTTACACATGCTTAACGCCTCACATTACTGCCTAGGAGTAAGTCATTACAAGAATCAGACAACACTTTAGCGACTTTCACAGTCACGTCTTTGCCAAATTCCATGCAACAAATTTGGTCCGAAAAATTCTGAGGCGATGGTATCGAATTGGCCCACATACTTTCAGGGCAGCATTGTTCAATTGAAAGAAAGTCCTCGACACACTCCATTCCATCACTACAATACGCTTCCTTGAGTTCTCCGACATTTATCTTGTCGGTTTAACTTTGGCACCATGAAATGATGGNTCGTTCTACCCGTGGTTCCCACATCACTCGTGTTTACACATGCTTAACACCTCACATTACTGCCTAGGAGTAAGTCATTACAAGAATCAGACAACACTTTAGCGGCTTTCACAGTCACGTCTTTGCCAAATTCCATGCAACAAATTTGGTCCGAAAAATTCTGAGGCGATGGTATCGAGTTGGCCTACATACTTTCAGGGCAGCATCGTTCAATTGAAAGAAAGTCCTCGATACACTCCATTCCATCACTACAATACGCTTCCTTGAGTTCTCCGACATTTATCTTGTCGGTTTAACTTTGGCACCATGAAATGATGGTCAAAAGAAGTGGAGGCTACACGGTCGCATTAGCTTAATCCCACGAGTTCAACTCCGTCNCCAAAAGAAGTGGAGGCTATACGGTCGCATTAGCTTAATCCAACGAGTTCAACTCCGCCCTCAAGTTGTTGGAGCTAGACTAAGCATTCGCTCAAAGCCATTTAACAAAGATGCTGCGGTAAAGCCTAAGACTCAGCCACTGGTTGTGAACACCTCAAAGCTTGTCGCCTCGGGTTGTAAAGGCAGGTATTATAACCTGAGTAAGAGGTCATTGTGGATGCTGCACAAATGAACTTTACCGACATTTCATCACAGCACCTTACGCCGCATAGTACTTCTAGCACACTTGAAGCTGATTGGCACCAGAAATAATAACCTATAGGGCGGAAATTACAACAAACGTGAATTCGGATTCTGCAACTTCTGGTTCCCTACGCTGTGTCTGAACCAGTTCGATCAATCGCCAGAAATGAAAACGAGGAGATGAGGCGGGCGAAATTAGGTTGCTATAGGATAGAGAATGTGAAAAGGCTCCCCAAGAATTTACTGAGATTTTTCTATTTCTGTCTCCTAAGAGTCGAGAATCTTGGTTTGCATCCCTGTTTTGGCTGAGATGAAGTGGCTTCTTGCACAAAGCAACCACCTCGTCTTTCTTTCCAACTGACATCTCACTCCACCCCAAACGACTTCGTCTGTGACCCCTTGCTTCACGAGGCTGCGCATGGAAAGGCAGTGCCCATTAGTGGATTATTGCCCAGCATGCACGTGACGAAGACAGTGTTCGACAGTTTGTGGCAGTGTCCCCTGATTGCAAAGAAATAACCAATGCCGGATCTTTTCCTGATAACTTCAAGCATCTTTTAACAAACTTCCACCCCACCTCATCGACAGGTACTGAGGTGACAGCAATGTCAGCGAAACAATCAGCAGTAATGCTTCCGACTTCACTTACAGTAAGAACCATCAGTACCTCGGCAGCAGCTCTTGCCTGCCACTCAGCAGCGATGCCTTAAATACGCGCTACCTAAAACAAAAAGAGGACACAGAGACACCGAGTCAGCGGGGGATAGGCATAATTAGGGGGCAAATTTGGTAATAGACGCACAACAAGCGACACGATCAAAGATAAAGCAGTTGTGTCCCTTGACGAAAGAGATATTGGCTATGTGAGTGCTGAGTGCAACACAGCGGCAGGGGAAGGAGACAGGGGTGTCAGTGACCTCAGGTTTGACGACTGCATTGATGTTTTCGCAGTTACAGGTTGTAGGTGGTATTGTCGTAATCAACAAGGGTGCAGTCGGCCGCTATCTTTAACGCATCATTCTCTTCGTCTGTAGGAAAGGGAAAAAGTGAACTCAAGACGAACAGTTGATGGAGTACATGGGCGACGAGTAACAGACAGGTAGATGGGTAAAACTAACACATAATGCGCCAAAAAATGTTTTCTAGTACTCAAATCCAAGATAAACAGCCAAAAACTAACTGACATATCATTTGCAAACCAGGCATCTTGAAGGAGTAAATATTTTGATCCAGTACTCATTGCATCGACGCCATGCTGAACTCAAGGCATGGGCTAGTCAAACATCCGCACTTTGATATCTCTGGTTGCAAGTCGGATGAACTAACGCAAAAGTACTCTACATAAACCGCACGCCTTGGGCAGCAAGCAGCATCAACCATTGCCTCTTATTCGTCTGCAACAGCTCGGATGTCCTTGGGTTGTTAACTCGTTCATCCAATAGGCGTAGGCCCCCACTGTCCGTCAAAATCGCTAGGACTATCAGACGCCGTCCTAATTTAAAAAAAAACACACCACTCTGGCTAAAATAACGCACTTAATAGCAGCATTAGATTGAATCAGCCAATGATTCTCGTGTATCCAAAGACCAGGCATCACAAAAGCCATGAATTTCAGCAAGCCTTACCAGCTGCTAGCCAGAAGTAGTTGACAGAATTGAATGCAGTCAGCAAGCATTTGGATGGAGACAGTTTTCTTCCAGCCATGAGCAATTGCCTTTAAAATCCAAGTTAAAACATTATTCGTTTGATTGGTAATTTTCGATGAAAATGCCAAACAACGGTAAGAAGGCTCAAACTGCTACAACGGTGCAGTGAAGGAGATCGGCCATTAAACCACACAGCAAATCAGGTGGCTCTGTGAGCCTGCAATCACCTGTCGAAGCAACGATGTTTAGAGCAACTGTGGGAGGCAAAATGTGCAAGCAACTCACTTGAAAATGCCCAATCTGGTCAGGGAATACGGCGGAGGAGAATTGGACGCTGCCATGAATGAGTGAGGGCATCCATCAGAGCGATGCTGGTATTAACACTGGTTTCCACTCACCAACTTTTCGCTCTCAACTCTCCTTCTGCCCATACAGAAACACTACGACACGAGTCCGAACGGGTGGAGAGTTCATGTTCTGTCATTCCAATACTCACCACCAACAAGCTCATTTCATCAACGCTAAAAGACAGAAATTGTGGCTAACAGGCTTCTTAACTATGCAGGCATCCGTGTCTGAGGGAAACACCCGTGACTAAAGGAGGTGGAGCGCATATTCGCGAACTGCTCACTGAGTTGACAATGCAATTACTATGGGGTGATCGCTTCTCGTGGCATTGTAGTCATCAACAGAGCATGAAACACGTGATAAAGCGCCACCACTGTTTTCCAAAGCACTCTCCACATGAACTTTACGCAGCACTAGTGTTCAAAGCCAATTTATCAGGAATATCGAAACACAGTACAACTGAGTGAGTGTTGATGATGATTTCTGGAATCCCAATCCTACCCTCAGCTGCCTCCGTTTTATTTCTATTACGAATAAATCCAACTCTGACAATGTCCCTTTGCAAACCTATAAATATGCCTCCAAAAAAAATTTTCAAAACGGTTTTTGGAGGTGCGATGAGAAGTTCTACCACTGGAATAGGAAGTGCACCTTCGAAGGTGGCACTAGCATTGACAACAGCAGGAGCAGCGACAGCAGGAGCATAGTATCTCCCATGAAATAAATACTGCCACCCCACCTAACCTAATCAGCATCATCTCCATTGTAACACGACTGATCCTCCAGCAGGAGACGAAGACGGCTTCCACAGGGTGATGGTCGAAATGCGAGCTGACTGCCATTCCTGCCTATACGGCCTGTCATTGCAGTGGCGTCGCCTTCTGCCCATCACCTCCTTCAACGTTGACTTCCTTCCCTTCCAATTAAAAAGAAAGGGGTGTCAGTCGAAAGTACAAGGAGCGATACGCAGTTCCGAGTGGACAAGCCTCAAAGAGATGCGTAAATGAGTGCAATTAAGATTGATGTTCGAAGGAAGATGTAAATTGATAGCTGAGGAATTGATTGACGAGTAAACTAATACATGAGTTCAAGGAGGACGAACGATGAGTCCAGAATGAATGGACATTTAGATGGGCAGATCATGGAGGCCCGGGCGAAAATCAGAAAAACTGAACCCTGATTTGCTGGTCAAGGCTCATGATGGTTCAGTATCACTGCCTTCAGCAGAAGCAGCATTCGTATGATCGGAGTGAGGCAGCATCTCCACCAGTTTCTTAATCATTCCAGTCCTTGCCAAAATATGCTGTCTTACCTTATGCAGCCCTTCAATACGTCCTTTTACGAGCCTCTCGTTCTTCGCCACATTTCTCTACAGCCAGCTTCTTTCCTTCACTTAATCCTCTCCCAACTCCAACCTCTTCGCCAATCCATATTTTGAACCGATGGCGATGAAGTAGAGCCCGGAACACTTGCGAACCTACCCCCACATGGTCTCGTCTATCTCGCCACTGCCATCGCCAGCCACGGTGGTGTTGGTGCCAGCTGCATTTGTGATCTTTCAAGCATCAATGAATCGACGACTGGGGGTAGCCAGTGCCACCTGCATCCCTGTAGCCTTCTTGCAAACCGACTCAAGGTTGGCCTCAACAGTGACCACACGGACGGGCTGGAAGGTGCTAACTCCAGTCTCCAACTAACACGGAAGAAGAGAAGACCGCAAGAGGGAAGTTCGTTACAGCTCCCACATTGTACTAGCTTATAGCACCAACAGCAGCACTACCACCTTAATCCACCCAACTCCTGTCCAAATGCTAGAAAAGGGTGACTATCCTTCCCAGGACCAAAAAGATTCGACATTACTTTCAAGACGAATTAGTACACATAATTAAAACAAATTGATGAGGGAGGGACAAAGTAAATGAAACATTTGAGCACAGATTTGGCAGCTAATGCTGGTCGAATCTGAAATACCTTGGACATTTACCAGCGATTTAAAAAGCTCAAACGGCGTTGAGAGGCTAATCTTTGAAGTAATTACGACTACACAAGGAAGGCTGGAATTAACAAACAGCTGATCTCAAGAGATCAAAAGTAGGATTATGTGGTTAGTTTTGTCAAACCGCGAAAATACAACACCAGAACCTTCAGTAACCCTCTAAAACTGAAGCAGAAACGGGGTGACCTTGACAAATTTTGCTAGGGGCAAGTACTACTAAGTGATCAATGGTAAGCCTCAATGGCGTTCTTTTTCCCCAGAAACACGAGACACGGGTCCTGCAAAACAAGTTGCGGATGATCGATGCATGGCAATTTGCAAGTGGAAGGAGAGAAATGATAGAGAACGGATCTGGAGACCCGCCTTTCAATTAAGATTCCGCCTTCCGTTGATCACGCTGAGCGCACACTAAATATGAGCCTCAAATGCCCGGAGAAGATGGAAAGATAAGAAATTTATACAGGAAGCAAGATAACAGCACAAGAGGGATGAAGATGAGGGAGGAAATCCAACCACTTCTCAGTGAGCTTTTAGTCGCAGGCAAGATCAGCCCTGCTTATACAGAAATTGACGCAGATTAGGGGCAAGAGAAAGGGATCCAAAGGGTAGGAAAAGGGGTCCACCTTACAGGCCAAAGGCTTTCAGCCGGCCACCCAAGGGAGAGTTGATTACTTCCACGTCACCCCTTTCATTGCTACTTCGCCCGACCATCAGGAAGACGGGAGTAAAGAATGGGTGCACGGGACGCAGTTCACCACTGATCTTCGACCATTTCTGCCCAAAGCACACTCACCCTAGTCGCCTTACTCAAGTGGACCTCCGAGATTACCCAGAAGCCGCACAGGACTTTCCAGTGGTTCTTAGCTTTGCTGATAGGCTGGATTTAGTGATTTCAAAAGGCGAGGTGAGCGAAGAGGATAAATGTATTTGTAGTTCTAGAGGACTAGGGAGTGGGATGAGGACTGATAAGCCTTAATCGCAAATGAGGTAACGACTAGTCCAAGACTTCTGTCAGGACCTTTGAAACAAAATCCGCCAAATGAATGGGTCAGAAAGATCGGTGTGTTACCAAATACGCAAAATGGCAGCTATTATGGCGACGCCTAAATCCATAATTAACGCATAAATAAATAAAAAGTGAGGGAACAGTAAAGCGCAGCTGGACGAATAAACACGGCATAGGTGAGCACTTCGTGTGATGAGTGGGAAGATGGGAAATCGATAAGAAAAAAAGTTTGGAGAGGCAAGGGAGGGCAGCCTGCACCCGCGACCCAGTCACCTACCCACCCACCTCTGCGGCATCACTCAGCGCCTCAGTAAGGCTGTCCCAAACTCAGGATTGCACCCCATCCACCGCAGATACAGTCTGAATGCCAGCAATGGAGTCAGTGTATTTCGCATAGCCATGTCTTGCAAACTCAGAGATGATTCCAAACACATCTTTCTCAGTAAAAACGAATAATTCGCAGCGCCATGCAAGCATCGAGAAAATCCATTTACACCAAATAGCTGAATAGGGAATTGATAAATTGGTGGCCAATCAGCCTTTGTAGAGATTCTTCAGAAGTGGCATATTTGACAGCATGCTCCACAATGGTCGATTAAAAAAGGCTTTTAAAAAAGCGATAGAGTAGAGAGCCCCAACCATTTACAATGCGTTCCAGAAGATCCATTCCAACCGTGGTAATTTCAGTCTACGCCAAAAAACCCAGCCCAGTGAGACTGAATCCATGCATTTCGGCAGCTAAACTACACGGCCTTCGCATTTCACCACCAAACCATTCCAAATGACGCAGATACGAGTCAGTATAGCCAGAGACAACAACCAGATTGCCGTACAAATCGATTCACTTTTTACCACCCCCCTTGTTGTGAAAAAACTCTGTCTCAAGGAATGCCCAATTCAGCTATTATTCTAGCAAAATGGTGTAAACTTAAGCAATCTCACGAATTTTTCAAGAGGCAATTATGCATCCAATGGCCACTCCTGCAAAGCAAAATTATTCTCACCTGACTACGTTTCATCCTACAACTACTTCGTCTTCCACTTAGCAGTGTGTACTTTGCCGAACACTCTGTCGTTGGTCAAAGCAACCCACTTGGCGTCAGGGCATAGTGCTTTTCCTTGCTTCAGACGTGATGGCAAAGCATAGTCGCGATCTCATATCAAACGATTCGGTAAAGGTAATTTCAAGTGCAAAACCACAGGTCGCTTGATGCGAGACAGAGCAACGGCATCTTAAAGTTGTAGGCGGACCTACTCTTTGGGAAGGGACAGAAACGCCTACCGACGCAACCCTCGGTTGCACGAAGCCTTTGTCAAATTGGCATCCAAGTACCCCCACGTAGGAGCCACTGAAGAGGAGCAGAAATGCGAAACCATAAAGACCGGATTGACGAAATGTCGTTCCCCAACAAGAAAAGTAGCTGTGTGGAAAAAATTTACCGGCTCATACTCATGCATGGTTATTCATGGAACCAGGTGAATGAGTTTGTCAGGCTTGGAGCTTGAATAAGCATTACCAAATGAGTAAGAAGTATAAGAACGAGGAGTAGTACACTCTCTAAATACGGGGTGACGGCTCCTACACGTAAGTACTAGTCATGGAAAATGGAACCTTATGCTGACTTCTAAGTACAGCACTTTCCTCAGACCAATCAATTAGGCCTTACTGTTTCACAGTTCTTCTTTAACGCCCTGTACAACACTTTCCATTGAGCACGTACATCTCAGCCATCGTTATCGTCCGGTCTTCCACGAGTCAAAAATTCACCAGCACTAATTGCGCCGACGGCTCATCATAAATCACACACCATAAACGCACATGCAGGGCGCAGTCCTTTAGACATGAAATGGTGCAAGTCTAAAGGCCGTGAAACGACCCATAACCAGGCGCTTCCGGAAGAGGCAATAATGAAATGTTCATGCAATGAAGTAACTGCATGGTCTGCCACTGTCATGACATTCATGCGCCCAACACTACAGCTCTCTCAAAGCTGGTGCAGGAGAAAACCAGCTGCTGCATCCGTTTCAGCCAAAAAGCATCCGGACTCAAGTCGAGAGAAGCAGTGAAGTGTACCACGTCGACACTGACACATACGTTTTACAAGTCCAACAAGTGACAAGTGCGACAAGTTCCACCGAAAACTACACAAACTCATTTGACCACCCGATCCCCTGCGATTTGATATCGTGAACAAGTTACATTCGGTAATGCCCAGTAATACAGACCACATCGTAACTAAAAAGCAAAAGTACAACGACTGCTGCTCAAAAGAAATTTTGTCGACAAACAAGAAGCCCAGACAACTGGTTCAATGGTAAGTTATCTCACCAAATCATCTTGTTGGGTTGTATGAACACGAGTACAATGCAGGTTATGGTGTCATACAAACAAATTCTAAGCAGCATTCCCAGCATTTCGAGATATTTGCAAATAAGGGTCACCACCGCAAAAGCCACTTAGTTTGGAGACGGTCTTTCATGCACCTCACCGAATTCTAGAGCGCATGGCATTGGCGAGGGAAACTCTACAACCCAGTCAAGGCGAAAGCCAACTGGTAAGAATCTTCAACAATCTTACGCTAAATTGATAGGGAGAAAAAAAACATTCATGTCAAAGTAAAACGATGGGTATTGGCCAAAAAGGTCGGAGCAAATTCAATATACATTTGCAATAGAAAGAGGGAACTTGCATTTTTAACAAAGTAAGAGTCTTGAACTCCTATCCCCTTCCCTTCTGCAAGACATCAACGAGGGGCAAGAACTACCCGTGCGCCACGTTGCACCACACCTACAGCCAACTCGGCTTCGCAGTCCCCAGTATGTGGGCTCTCAAGGTCACACCGAAGAACCTCGCCACCAAATCAACAACTCCATCAACAGGCACCGAGACATAAGCGGTGGCAGCAGAACCATCAGCTGTAGTACCCTCACTTTCAGGTGCAGTAAGGACAGCAAGTTAGCCAATGGAGTTTGCCACTGAAAAGGAGACATGCTATAAAAGCACAGCCAGGCACGCGATCGTAAACACGGCGGTCTACGCAAGCGCTGAGTACGACACTGCGACAGATGGAGGCGAGGCTGTCAGGGAAATCGCTGGCGATCTCGCCAAGACAGTCTTCGTGATGGGATCTCAGCAGAAAACTGAAGGCGACATCATCGTGCTGATTCAACGATAGGGGGTCAGACATTGCCTTTGACCCATCGAGCTCCTCACCTGTAAGAAAGTGAGAGTTACACTAGGGCGACGAACTGAGAGGCTGTTAGGGAGATAAATCCAATTTGCCAAGAAACAAAGAGCCGACCGGGACCCCAATCCACTAATGTCATCAAACCAACCAATAAACAACAGCCAAAATTAAACAACATGAAGAAGTTGGCATTTGCACACAACTACTACGCAGGCGTACTGCCAAACGTAAGGTCCACTATTCACAGTTCGCTTTCGCATTGCTTGAAGGATGGGCGTAGAACTGCGTTAATGTTCTCTTGTTGAAGGGAATACAGCCCAATTAACGGCAAGGGCAGTGCAAATCAGCCGTCCCAGCTTACCCACTTTCAGGAATTTTTGGCGTAATCACAAAGACGGATTTTATCTCTACATTAGGCACCCAGGCTAGCTAGAACGAATCTGTGGTACGAACAAAAGCAAACACAGTGTCGTCGGGCGTACGAGTGGCCAACTATGTACGTACTCCTGTGTTAGAGCAACAAAATTTTGAACGGACTTATTTACGGGAACACTTAATAACAAAGGGACTAAGAAAGTTGAAGCATATGAACCGCGCACTTAATGCACTCAGGCACAAAAGGTATGACTACAATGCATGAATCACAATCCATTCTTATCCAAACATTGAACAGATTGATGCAAGAGCGAAGCACGAACCCTACACATTCGATGGTGCCGCCAATTCTATTTGATGTTGATCCATTTAAACAGATGCGTTCATGTCGAAAGTAAACTTAAAATGTTAGACATTGTACAAAGCAGCAGTTGAAAATAAACATTTCATGGAGAAGGGACTTCCGTACACGAAACCTTTAGTTCACTATTTTCAACAAAGAACGCTAAGATGTGCGCAGTGCTCGGAAACAGTGAGTAGACGTCCCAAACCAGGCGATGCACATATTATTTGTATTGCTGAAGTTTTTTGATGAAACGTGCACAAAATTGTATGTGTGTCTTGTGTTTTCTTGTTTAATTCAATGACCTTTAAACCAAGCATGTAATGCATACCTGTGTGCACGCAAAGATATGCATGCATTATAAATTCGATGTTAATCAAAACCAAATTGAAGAAATGGATTTTATCAGTTGTTTTTACTTTGTTGCCGCACATACGTGTGCATTGGCATTAACTGTTACGATTGCTTTGTAACTTATTGCATGAACTCCTACATTTGTCTTGCTAGTAACTCTGTTTTGTCATTTTAACGTCTTTTCAATGAGAACTTTTTGTCTATCAGCTTTACAATAATTCCGCCTTTGTCCTTCAAGGTCACCGGTTGCGTGCGCGATTAATCTGATGACTGGCCCATTTATTCGTTAGTTGCTGGATTTCTCTAGCGTCAGTGTGTGGACATTAACACTGATTGAGGGTATTCAAGTCATTTCGAAGGCAAACTTAATCATTCAAATGCTTTGAATTGCGGATAGTTGATTGCTCCTGTGCCTGTGTGCGCTCCTACAAACTGGTTCTGTCGGTAGAAAATGTATCAAAGGACCCAGGATTTTGTATTGTTGCAATGCACAAAAGAAAGGCATTTAGAGCGGAAGGTAAGTTAGAGTAGTTCCTGGTTCTGTGGTACAGTTGCCCATGCGCTCGTTGGTGTTTTTTTTGCTGCTTTTATAAATTTTGAAGACCACGTCAACGTCAACGTGTTTATACCCTCAAGAATCGATTGAACCTGCCTAGTTTAAGCAACTTACAACTCGTCATTTAGATGGCTTTCAACGGCCTCTGGGTGCATGCACCTTTGGCGAGAGCTGGCCTGCTTCGTTGACCTGCCTTTCGGAAGTAGAACTCCGCGGTTGTCGCCTTGTCACATCTGTGGGGTCTGACTCTTCCTGCTGAAGTCGTGGCCTTTATCAGTGGCATCCGGGGTTGCAGTTCGGTTCTTCTCGTAGTAGAATGCTTGGGCGCGGCCACCGCTTGGAATGCTGAAACTGCTGGTCTGCCTTTCAAATTGACTCATAAGTTGGTTACGTTGGGCAATGAGGCCACCATCCCACCCATGTGAGCGTTTTTGGTCCTGGTTCTGATCCTCCTTCTGACCGTGGCTGTATTGATAAGGGGCGGATTCCATGCTTTTGATTATAGTTGTTTGCGCATTACGACAAACATGCATGTAGTATGTGTTCCTCGACAACTTACGATGGCTGGGGTTGTGCTATTTAACGGTTTGTAAGACTAGTGCTTACACTGAAAGCAATAAAGCTGATAAGGGGTGATTGTGTTAGGTGGTTTTGAGCAGGTATTGAATTGGCCTGCACAGTTAACCCAAACGGGCTTGATTTTGCAAACAGTTTAATGACTGGGTATTATCATGGTGGATNGGTTTTGAGCAGGTATTGAATTGGCCTGCACAGTTAACCCAAACGGGCTTGATTTTGCAAACAGTTTAATGACTGGGTATTATCATGGTGGATATTTTTTTGACAGACAGACCTTGGTTGCGGGCGTATCAAACCGTGCCTTCGTAGCTGCTGTCTTGAGTGTTATCTTTGGCTTTCTTTGGTGGGAAATTGCTAGAGGTTAGGTCCTGTTTGCTAAGGCATTCCTTTATTTGACTCCATGGACACTGGTTGCTTATCGAAGATGAGTAGGTAAAAGGCCTTGAATTCATTTGGTGGGAGGTATTGAGTCCTATCCTGCAATATTTGCATCTCCAACTCCCAAACTGTTTCAGTGGACGTCGTTTCACTTGCCAAGTTTGGAAGCGTGGCTTTTTTGTTGCCATGTTTTGGATATCCTCAACATGTCTCCTATTGCTTTGATTCTTTGTGAAAGGCTGTTTCCTTCATTGCATGAGATTTGACTTTGGTTTGAACTGAAATAGGGAGTGAGCTTGGAGACTTCGCGAACGGTGTCACCATGCTACTTGTAAAAGGTCCTACATGATGCAATAATGGAATGCTTTACCCCTTTGATTGGGTCATCCTAAATTTTATCACTACTGGTTACTCACTAGTAGTCTATTTGAGAAATGCTTCTTCAATTACGTATGGAGTGCTCATTTGTTGAGATGAAAAGGTGGTCAAAGGTGGGAACCGAGAAACCACACAGAATAGCTCCCTAGCTTTTTAGCTGGGCAAAACTAGTTGGAGAGGCGACTACTTCGACTACGCAAGATCGAACAAAAGATGGTTGGGCATCACTGCTGTACTTCTGCTCTTCCCAACTCCCATATGTTTAATTGTGCTATTGCTTCCCCCTTTTACTGGTTCTACATCACCTTCATTTGCATTGCGGACTTTGCGTGGGCTCCTTTATGTGCTCCGACTTGCTTCAGCCAAGCAAGTTTGTAAATAAACGCAGTGGTCGCTGGAAAAAGAGATTCAATAGGGTAGGTCCATTTAGCCGATCAGCATGTGATCCGTATGATGCCACTTCTACATTTCATCAGTCGTTGGGTGGATTCACTCGAGTTGGGTGTGGCAAAGTACCTCTGAAGAAAAAGTGCAATAAGTGTAGTCATGGAATGGATTCCACTTCCACAAGCTCCTGAGACACGTTTTGCTTCTTGTCTTCGCCTGTTCCCCTGGGACTTTCACTGTCGCGGTCTGAGCTGTACGAGTCACATGAAATGTGGTCGCAAAGAGGGAATGGGGAGGGGCTGCAGACCGAGAAACAGAGTTTGCACGTGGAACTGGTTTTATTGCCATTGGTAGGGGCTTCTTTTCACCTGAGTGGCACAGTTGAAGAAGGAGGCGTTGATGAAGACCACAGCGTCGTGAGGGTGAGGTGTTATTTGGAAAAAAGGAGGAGTGTAGGAGTGGCTAGGTGGATTAATGCACCCCTATCACGTCAAAGCGGTCCTCAACTCATGAAGGCATCACTTTCGAGGCAGGTGGATTAGCTAGTAGGAAGCGTTGCTAGATAGACAGCACCCCGTCCTTCCACTCATTCGAGCAAGATATTGAGAATCGTCTTCGATGTAGCACTGTGTCTCCTCCCATGAGGTAAACACCTGACAAGGACTGCGAAATTCGTCAATTTTATGCCAAAGTGAGTAGTGTCCTGTGCGAATTCATTGGACGAATCGTTTATCGAAATTGGTAGCATGCTCACTTTATCATGACGTCTTTAAGGATGGGTTGATCCAATTGGATGTGGAATAGAAGCTCCATCAGTTTAGGCAATTATCAAATGAAAATCTATTTACAGTCAATTCTTGCTGTCGGTGTGAAAAAAGACGGCTTCCAGTACAAATGAATTGACGTTTGGTAATGTTGGCGGAAAGGTGATGGTTTGTTATTTAATGGGCCCAGAGCGAAGGTCAGAGTACGCTTTTCTCGCATTGGAAATCGATAACAAGTGTCCCGTCAGGAGATTTGTGCTCACTGATTGTTTCTCTTCTAAGAGGAACGTTTAAGCAAACGCTCCTAGTGCTCTTCTTTTGGATGGTCCACGCATCTAGTGAATCCGCATCGCCACCACCACCAAGGTGAGTTGTAATTAGCCCATGAGTTCCGATGAGGCCCACTCAAGAGGTGGATGTGAATACCTAGTTGACAGGAGCAATTCAAGTATCCAGCTCCTGAACGGTATGCTGTCAGCTCGATTAACAAATTTTGGACTATCCAGACTTTCCAAATCTGCTGTTAGATCGGCCTTCTTTGTAAGATTGCTGTCCAGTATCCACGTGTGACTTAGTAGGGCAATTTCATCCATCAGCACTTGCTAGCCTTCGCTGGCTTTGCCGGCATGAACACAATGGTATGACCACTGTACTGTTGCTCCAAAGTCGACCAGATGAAATAGACTGGGTTGGCAACGCTTCTAGACCCTTTCAAACAATCTTCCACTGTGTCAGCTTACATGATTGCAAGACTGCCTAGACATATTACGCTCTAATTGCTTTAATTCTCCTTGCATGTATGCTTGAAACACAAACAGACAAGCTGCATAAAGTTACCTTGCATTCTGGCGAGTTCTTTTGGTGTTCTCAAGCTTCTGCTCAACTATCTCTAGCAGTCTTCCCGCAATAGCAAATGCTATTGCTTCAACGCCGATTGAGAATCACTTGGGTGCTAGAAAGTCTTGCTTTTGCAAGGTACGAATGCCCAATTTGTACGATTTTCATCTCTGTGACTTTTATCAGTCATTTGGTGCAAGTGTCGATGCTCCATACAGTTCCACAGGCAAGCTGAAGGTGTGTAACAGCTCACCTCAAGGGATTTGAAAGAGATTTGAGCATGTTCGAACCAGTCTTGAATTGCCATGTCATAATCAAGTTGTCCTAGCGTTAATAGCGTTGTCAATGGCATTATAAGCGAAATTAATGCTTAGTACTAAAAGACGAAAAGACTTGGCGACCACAATCTTAGAATGGGGGTACAAGGCAATCCCAAAACTTGTCACTGAGAAAGGAAGTGTCCACACAATCAGGCGCAGAGTGTTTATTATCACACAGAAAGCGAACAACCATTTCACAGGACATGATAATAAATGAATGGAGTAGCCCCAATAGATTTCTTCTGCCCGACTTCTATAAACTGATTTGCCTAAAGAGACAATCACTTCGTCTATTCAAACTCGCATAGTAATAATTATTCATCACTACTGGACATTCTTAGCTGTGCCCCTGCACTCCTTCAACTCATCTGTCCACTCTTGTTTTTTTCATTCGGTCTCTCGTGTGTCTACACTACGCATTCTTATGGGTTTCTGGCAGGCTCATCTGCGTGCTCCAATTGGCTTCATTAACAAAACATATTTGCAAATGGTTGTGACGGCGGTTGACGAAAGCAATTGAATGGAGAAGCTTGGTTCAGCCAATCAGCTCGTGATTACCAAGGCAACCACTTCTACGTTTCACCAGTCGTTTGCTGAGTTCACTTGAGTTGGATGTGGCGAAAATCCTATGAAAGAGAGTGCTACAATTGGGGTGTATGAATGCATTCCACTTTCACAAACCTTTAAACCATGTTCGACTCCTTGTCCACACCCGTCTCACTATAATGCTTGCTATTGTTATCAGAGCTGTAAGAATGACACAATACTGGCTAGCAGGAGTCGGGGTGCGAGAAGTGATCCCATCGCTAGCTGTTATGGCATCTACTTTTAAAGAGCGCACAATTTGGCGGTGAGGCTTTGATGAAGACAAGGGTATCAGAATGACGGTAGGCGGTGTGTAAAGACATGAAGTTGGTAAAGAAATGTTAGGTAGGTTGTTGTGCCCCTTCAGTGAAGGAGCTTTCACAGCAAAAATAGTTTACTTGGAGGGCGAGCATGCAATCAAGTGTTCCTACTAATGCATTTCCCAAAGCTCAGTTAGACTGTCAATCCACTGTCTCTTTGTTTCTGCCGTTGTGCCAGTCGCACGAGTAGCCGATGTGAGGTTCGCCATCAAATTCGGCACTAACTTCTACCACTTTAGTGAATGCTGCCAAACTCCACTTGGCATGGGCATGGCATGGGGCATTCACAGCCTCTCCCTTACCCTGACAGTTGCATAATTCAAAGGAATTAAATTCAACATTTGGACAGACAGAAAAATTGAAATGCATTAAGCACTAAAATATGCGTTCCCTTTAATACCTCATCTTTTCCAATACCCAAATCCAATTATGGCACAGCGCTTCCTTTGATTTTTAAAGAAGCATCTTTTACATCGCCAAACCTAAGCATACGACTTATCTCTTTGGCAGCATGAAGGGCTGCTGCTTGGCAAAACTGATTCTCTAGCTTTTTCCAGTGCTCTGGACACGTTGTGCTAAAGAACTCTTGGTAGCCAAAAGCGCTTGACACAAATGCTGAGTAGTGTGACAGCTCGACTTTCCAATACGTTTTTAACTTCCGTTGCATACTATTATTTTCGAAAACCCTAGTCTTTAATCAAATTTCTCGACCAAGTTTGATGACGCACTTGCCATCGGTGATTCGGACAAGGGCATTGTGTTGGGCTTGATGGCTAGGAGTGAGTGCAGCTGCTCAGTTGGACACAAATTATTCGCACAGGCACCCACTAAAAAACTCGGGAGGCTAAGGACGAAATATGAAGAAAGGAGTGACAAAGTAAGTGAAGAGGTATATTAATAGGCAAATTGATAGCTAAGTTAGTGTATGACAGTTACAATTTGCAGTGGGATAGGGTTAAATGATAGTATCTGGTTGCAGTTACTCTACATGCTTGGAATCAGATGTGGAAAGGTTGTGCTACCAAGTTTTCGAATCTCCGTGCTCACAAACCAAGATCCTTCGTCTACGAAATTGAGTTGTACAGAGACTCCAAATTTCTGTACATAAGTTCGTAATTCTCCTTTGTGGCCTGTTGGTTGGCGGCTATCCACACAGTCGTCGCCTCGCACGCTGTGAGGATACATTGTCGAAACTCTTTTGATACTCGCTCATTCGCTTTATCGTCTTCCATTTTCGATTTTATGCTGCGAACGTAGTTTTATAGAGTTGTTCTTGCTGCCATCCTATCTCTCTTTTCCTCATCTTCCTGCTTTAAATTTTCTGCATTATTCGGCATCGGCTTTATCAGATCGGTGATGGCGATACAATTTTGCATTCTTGACGACTTGTCCATCGCCGTCACATTGAGAATACCATCTTCATCAGTGGAAAAGGACACCTCAGTCTGAGGTACTCTGCGAGGTGCCGATGGGATGCCTAAAAACTTGAATTTGCACAACAAGTTGTTGTCACTCTTCATCACACGTTCACCCTCATACACCCACACCGACACACTCGAATCATTTTCCACAAACGTGCAAAAGATAGTTCTCTTCTTTGTCGAGATTTCCTACTTGCGCTCCATCAACGCCGTCTGGTAATCTAGATTTCTTGTTGCTTATTCCTCTGTCTACTAATTTACCTGTTTATCTGCCCATTTGTTCGAATTTCTGTCCATTGATTCGTGGGAGTCATTTTGGGTCGCATACGAAAGAAACATGGGGTTGGCCGAGATCGGTTCGCCTGCAGTGTTTACAAGAGGAATTTAACTAGTGAAAAGCAAATCGCAAATTGCAAAGAAACCAAAAGAAAGCAATCAAGTCATGCGAGTGGGCTGAATTTGGTGGAAGCAGGTTAAAATCCAAAATCCGTTTACGGATTACTGAATTCGCAAGTTTTCTTACCTATCAAAAGCTGCAGAAAGGCGGGGATTATAAGAAGTGCCACATTTAGCGTCTCTGAGGGTTGACATGCCAAAGGGCTAGTCAGTCCAAACTAGGCAACCCCATACGACGCATTGAGGCAGATCACCTCCACACGGAGCAAATGCATTGCCGCCCTTTCCCATCCTATTCGAAGAAGGCTGTTCTCTTTAGCATTATTAGTTTTTTAGCCTCATTGACAGAACAAATAAGCGATATGCGAGAAAGGGTCCACCAACAGTGAACCAATATCGGTTCTGAAACTGCTGCATTTGCTTCTTCCAGCCTGGTGATCGAAAGTTAGGGGAGAAATGTGAGAGCACGTGAAATAAGACCTGGTCCTATCAATCTGGAAAGGCTGCATACAGTGGAAATATTAAATAAGAGGAAATGAAGAGCACTTCTGAAGGCCAATGCTGCCTATAAATCTAGGAGCAAACATCGAGGAGTATCGTTAGTGCTATGATGCCGTTCCTAATATTCTCCTTATCGTGTGTCTCTTTAGTTGAATAAATGCCAAGTCAAGCTCTAAATTAACTTGTTCAATCGATCCCATTAGCATTGCGCCAATGTCACTCGAAAGCGTGGTCACTGCTACTAACCAAATATAGTAGTATGCGAATCTACGTGGCAAAATAAATCGTGATTGTGGGGTCAAGTGAATCAATTATTTATAATAAATGTTAATTGTTTGGCATTGTTAATCTTTAATATGTCACCTATTACTCAAACACGTATTCACTTCTGTCCACTTCGGGGCAATCGGCATTCCCGCTATGCACGAGCTTTGCATCTAGCGATCCCTGCATTGACGATGAAATGTGGCAAATCCTCTCAGGAAGATTTAGGCCTGTTAGCATCATCTACAACTAGGCATGGTTTGCAAATAAATCATTTAAACTGGAAAATGATGAGTGCGCCAATTTGAAAAGGAGATTGCGTAGAATAATAGGTACAGATCCCTAAAACAACTACCACCTTATCGCGTTCACTGCCCTCTGTAGTTTTAATACTTTCCTGCTAGCAATAATGGCACAAAATTGCAACTACTTACATGGCTATTCAGGCTGATTTTCTCCTCGGGTAAATACTTTTTATGGACTTTATTTAGTTGTACGTTCTCAAATGATCGAGGGTGCATTCATGCAGCACAATTTAGCTCGAGTCCAAATCGAAATGTAAATCACAATCGAAGACGGATGGGATGTGAGCTTTGCATGAATGTTCACACACAAGTGAATGATGTTCGAACCGTATTGCTAACTAACAATGGGTACAAATATAAATAAATTTAGTCTCCGTCAAACGTTGAAAGGAAAGAAGAGATTGTTTTATAATGATTGGGAAAACTGCTCCTTTTAAGCAGCTCGTAGCGTCCTGAGACTCCCCCTTAGACGCAAGGAGACAACACTTCAGCAGAATGTGCATATTTAGTGCAGGGAAGGGAGCTTGGGGATACTGGCCAGCCCAACTGCTAAAGACAAAATGGCTGAGGTGTAGACAAGCGACACACGTATCAATTCCAACGGCATTCCCCGCAGTTAACTCACCACGTCAGCCATCACAACATAATTAGCACTGAAAAAACGCAAGCCACCCGCACTAGTCATCTACTCCCCCTCTGCAAATCAAATGGATCTGGCATTTCGTCCTTTTGGGAACAGGAAGCAGGGATGAGGAATTATGCTGAGCATCACACGGGTCTATAGTTTGAATTCGAGTTGCTGGCCTAAAGGTAGACTTTCTTAATTGGAACGGTCCAGACTTTAAGGTGACAAGGATGCAATTGTTTATTACGTCCCATCTGATGAGTTCAGAGTAACTGCTGACGAACAGTGTATTCGAAATTGGACTTTGTCGTTACACCATGCTTTGCTCGGGAAGATTAAGATCCACCTTAAGAGAGGTGATGTGTTTTGCGTCCCAACAGATTTAGTAAGCATCTTCCTCAAGAAGGGTTCTCGATTATTTGCTGATGGTTGCATTGGCCAATTTGCTATAATTATCATTCCATTAGGCTCTGTCGTGCATTGAGGACGCAGGCAGAGCTCCAGTATCTCATGTATAAAAAAATAGCATGCTCTTCTCCATCAAGAAACTAAATTTTGCCTTTTCAACTTTATTCGACACGATTTGAACAAATGCAAGTTGAGATAGTAAAGATTTTGCTGAGAACGGACCTTAGCATGCAGTTCACGTCACCGTCAGATTAGGCACCAATAAAATAAATTGATGGATAAGATTATCGCTGGCCTCAAATATGCTTACGATTACATCTCCGTACAATGTTTTTGCCTTGATAGGCATGAAGGTATTCCTCCAGTTGGGATTTGTAGGTATAAGTGATGGGTTGGTGGAGGTTTTGAATTCAGTCGAGGAAGATGGAGACAAGTAAACACTTGAAGTGGTGCACCCGCTATATATTCCTTCGAGTCTGGGAAGGACACGCTATTTGCTGAGGCCGTACCACTGCTGAAGGGGTCTAGCGATGGGAGCTAGCTGATGCATTTTCGCGGAAGCACTTGGAAAGCAGGAAGGATAAATAGTCAGAGCCGATGAAGAGCGTGTATGCATAGGCAAACTTGCCGATTTGTAAATTCGCATTAGTACGTATTTGTCTGCAATAAAATAGCTTCTTATTATATCTTATTTGTCTTTTTGTTAATTATCCACTTTGAAGAAATGTGACTCTTCGTCTAGAGTTTTTCATCCTCATATCTGCGGCGGATACTGCCAAGTGGATGGGAATCTCACAATGGAAACCCAACTTGAATGGCTCTAGGCTAACTTTGCTGCTCCTTACTTCCCAAACTTCTACGAAGTCTGCCCGTTGCATCGATCTTGAATGACCAGCTGCTCCATTTCTCTCCTTGGGGTTAGGATGGCTTTACTCAGCACTGACACAATTCATATTAGCAGGTCTGATTTTCTGCCCATCAATGTCCTCTAAATTTGCCGGTAGCTTGCAAGACAGGATGGAAGTAAATGCGATGAGTAAAAGGGGTTCGCCCAACTTTGGGATGCAATGCAAAGAGCCTCAGCATAAGGGCGTTGAGTTTGGTCAACCGCTTCGGTTAATGTTGCGCAGAATCGTGGGCGGTTCTTCGCGCTTCTTCACTGCTGAACTCACAAACTTGATTAGAGTGTTGGCATTCGTACCGCAGATTTCCCTGGCTATAACCAATAGCAGACGAAATGTAGATGATATCCAGCCTTGCACTCTGACTGGGGGTCAGATGTAAAATACTGGTTCTGCCAACAATTCTAGACTCTTCGCACAAACCCAAACGTTCCCTCCCATGTTTTATTTGTAATGGAAGGACACTGGCGGGTTGATAACGAGTTTGAGGGAGGGCATGAGAAATCCGCAATGCTCTCTTTATTCAGTCAGTCAAGCACATCTTTAGTATGACAAGCTCACACCATTAAAATATCGAATCGACTAGACGAGAACATCTCATATTGGGTGAGCGTTTTAGAAGCCCATAAAGGATCGGTGCTTAGGGCTGTCACTCCCCTTGAGGGTCAATGACTTTCGCTCTGTAATAAGTTTCGTGTATGTTGACTGCTTCTCTCATAATCGGGTGCGTTTAACCTGACACTCATTGCAACGCATTAATGAGGTGTGGAAAAGCTAAAAGGACCAGTCGAATGGCCTGGAAGTGATGCCGAAGTGTGGAATCACAATCCTCAACCATGCGCACCGGCACTGTGTAACGCAGTGTCGAACTGCCACACACGTGCCTTTGTCTCTTATTTGATAAAGAATGCAAAAACCAAAGTGATCTGCGGAAAGGTAAATAACGATAGGTCTCCATATTTCATTTTTACAGGAATTGGTAGTGTTTGGAGCACTCTTTAAGCTTCAAATTGAGCCGACTGGCACGAACAGTATGCCACTTAAGTGCCTCATTGAGCTGATTGTTTTGTCTCTATTACTGATAAAATCACCTTAAACAGCCAAACGAGGTTCACTTGACAAGTGCATTATGTTGTCCTAAAATTTAAGAAGCATCCTCATCTGATTTTTGTGCATAATGATCTGCCAAGCTGAGGATCTTAAACTCAATAGGAAATGATGGGTCTCTCGCATAAAACTCCGTAATTCCTGTCCTCAATTAAACAGACTGTTGGCTGCACTTCTCTCTTTGCGTTCTAGGGAGGTGATGGTTTAGGTGGCTGTGGACATTACCCGCGTTTGCGTATGCGAGGTCGGATTGACCTCTACGCTGACACCTGCCTAGGCTACTAAAGATGACGCTCGAGTTCGCATCATGAAATTTGGTAAGATCATTAAGTTTCATCAACACATATCAAGAGCTTTTGCTTTAGCCGAATATCGTGATTTTATTACTTTACTGCCACTGCATGCTGGTGCTACTATTAAGTCTTCCACGTCACTGACTTACAACGACTTCGGAAGGAACGATTAGATCTGGACTAGTGGCAGCGAGAAGCGGAGCTCATCTCTCGCACCAGTCACCCTGTTTTGCACTGCTTGTTACCAGAAGTCAAACTACGACGAATTCGCCTGTTGCAGACGGCTAAAACTCCTCAATGATGATCACCTTTGCAGTAACCCGGATCTTTTTATCTGCAAGAAGCCAGAGCAAGACGTCGAATAGACTGGAAAACCTTTTACTGGATAAGCGCTATAATAGGATACCAGTAATTGGGTGAAAAAGGAATGTGGATTTTCAAAGCGTTTCTTACGGCATTGTGCCTGACTAGATTCATGGCGAAATCAAAACTCACCACTCAGTGGCACAGTAAGTGAAATTGATGCTTAGTACCAAAAAGTGAAATGGCTTAGAAACTGTAGTCTTAAAGTGGGGGCACAACAAAACCTTGTAATTTGCCACTGCTGTCAACTCATTAGCAGACCATCTGAGAAATGAAGTGCCTACACAAGCGTACATAAAGCGCTTATTTTAACATGGAAGGAAAGCGACCTTTTACAGGGCGCGACAAGTGAAGGGGGTGACTCCAATAGATGCCCTCTGCTAGGCCTTCAATAAGGCTAGTCTACCTAAAGAGACAATCACTTCGACTTCGCGAAATTGCACGTAAACATTTGTTCACTACTAATGGCCATCTTCAGCTATGCCACTGCACTCCTTCCAATTATCTGCATACTCTCTTTCAACTGTAATTTTCTTCTCGTGTATTTATTTCAATCTCTACCGCAGATTTCCCTGGCTATAACCAATAGCACTCTGACTGGGGGTCAGATGTAAAATGCTGCAGATTTCCCTGGCTATAACCAATAGCACTCTGACTGGGGGTCAGATGTAAAATGCTGGTTCTGCCAACAGTTCTAGACTCTTCGCACAAACCCAAACGTTCCCTCCCATATTTTACTTGTAATGGAAGAACACTGGCGTGTTGACGACGAGTTTGAGGGAGGACATGAGAAATTCGCAATGCTCTCTTTATTCAGTCAGTCAAGCACACCTTCAGTATGACAAGCTCACACCATTAAAATAGCGAATCGACTAGACGAGAACATCTCATATTGGGTGAGCGTTTTAGAAGCCCATAAAGGATCGGTGCTTAGGGCTGTCACTCCCCTTGAGGGTCAATGACTTTCGCTCTGTAATACGTTTCGTGTATGTTGACTGCTTCTCTCATAATGGGGTGCGTTTAACCTGACACTCATTGCAACGCATTAATGAGGTGTGGAAAAGCTAAAAGTACCAGTCGAATGACCTGGAAGTGATGCAGAAGTGTGGAATCACAATCCTCAACCATGCGCACCGGCACTGTGTAATGCAGTGTCGAACTGCCACACACGTGCCTTTGTCTCTTATTTGATGAAGAATACAGGAACCAAAGTGATCTGCGGAAAGGTAAATAATGATAGGTCTCCATGTTTCATTTTTACAGGAATTGGTAGTGTTTGGAGCACTCTAAGCTTCAAATTGAGCTGACTGGCACGAACAGTGTGCCACTTAAGTGCCTCATTGAGCTGGTTGCTTTGTCTCTACTACTGGTAAAATCATTTTAAACAGCTAAACGAGACTTATTTGGCAATTTCATCATGTTGTTGGAAACTTTAAGAAGAATCCCCATCTGATTTTTATGCACGATAATGTGCCAAGCAGCAGCTTTTAAACTCAATGAGGAAAGATGAGTCTCCCACCTAAGACTTCGTAATTCCTGTTTGCAATCAAACAGATTGTTGGCTGCACTTCTCTCTTTGCGTTCTAGGGAGGTGATGGTTTAGGTGGCTGTGGACATTACCCGCGTTTGCGTATGCGAGGTCGGATTGACCTCTACGCTGACACCTGCCTAGGCTACTAAAGATGACGCTCGAGTTCGCATCATGAAATTTGATAAGATCATTAAGTTTCATCAACACATATCAAGAGCTTTTGCTTTAGCCGAATATCGTGATTTTATTACTTTACTGTCACTGCATGCTGGTGCTACTATCAAGTCTTCCACGTCACTGACTTACAACGACTTCGGAAGGAACGATTAGATCTGGACTAGTGGCAGCGAGAAGCGGAGCTCATCCCTCGCACCAGTCACCCTGTTTTGCACTGCTTGTTACCAGAAGTCAGGCTACGACGAATTCACCTGTTGCAGACGGCTAAAACTCCTCAATGACGAGCACTTTTGCAGTAACCTGGATCTTTTTATCTGCAAGAAGCCAGAGCAAGACGTCGGGTAGACTAGAAAACCTTTTACTGGATAAGCGCTATAATAGGATACCAGTAATCGGGCAAAAAAGGAATGTGGATTTTCAAAGCGTCTCTTACAACATTTTGTCTGACTAGATTCATGGCGAAATCAAAACTCACCACTCAGTGGCACAGTAAGTGAAATTGATGCTTAGTACTAAAAAGTGAAATGGCTTAGAAACTGTAGTCTTAAAGTGGGGGCACAACAAAACCTTGTAATTTGCCACTGCTGTCAACTCATTAGTAGACCATCTGAGAAAGGAAGTGCCTATACAAGCGTACATAAAGCGCTTATTTTCACATGGAAGGAAAGCGATCTTTTCACAGGGCGCGACAAGTGAAGGGGGTAGCTCCAATAGATACCCTCTGTTAGGCCTTCAATAAAGCTAGTCTGTCTAAAGAGGCAATTACTTCGATTTTCCGAAACTGCACGTAAGCATTTGTTCACTACTAATGGCCATCTTCAGCTATGCCACTGCACTCCTTCAAATTATCTGNTACTTCGATTTTCCGAAACTGCACGTAAGCATTTGTTCACTACTAATGGCCATCTTCAGCAGCCATTTTCTTCTCGTGTTTTTAATTCAATCACTTGCGAATCTATATCGCGCATCCTAGAGAACTTCAAGCAGGCTTATTTACGCCCTCCGAAAGGCTCCACCAACCAAACACACATACAAGTAAATGTGATGGCAGCTGACGAAAATACTTCAGTAGAGAGGAGTGGTCTAACCAATCAGCTTGTGGTTCCTATGCCAACCACTTTTACGTTTCATCAGTCGTGTAGTGGATCCATTTGAGTTAGGTGTGGCAAAAAAACCTTTGAATAACAGTGAAACAATTGGTACGCGTGAATGTAGAATAAGCAGAATAAGCAATAAAGCTTGCACGTAGAAACGATCCCATCACTAGCTGTTAAGAAGGGTTAGGCAGGCATTCACCGTACAAGCACTTCACCTAGAAGACGAGCATATAGTCCAATATCCCTAACAATGCATTTCACAACTCCCTCTTTGACTGTCACTCCACAAATAGTAATAAAACTCGCCTCTTATTAACTTTATAGTTCTATCCCAGGTTAGGCCTCCCTCTTTCTCAGTTTGTGACAGTCGTACGAGTAGCCCATGTGAGGTTCGCCATCAATTTTGGCACTAACATCAACCATTTTAGTGGGTGCAACAAAATCTGGTTCGGCATAAACAATACTTTACTTCTGCGATTGACGTGGCACATCTACAGTAATAGGAACACATTTAGAGCTGCCTTGGCTGCTCATTTGCGTTCCTCTTGGCACTTTTCCTTTTCCCTACAATGCCTGATTGCAATAGTTGAATGCAAGCACTCTACCTTATTCCAAATTTAGCACACTGATTCCCTTCAATTTTCAAGGAGGCATCTTTGACATCGCCAAACTTCAACACATGGTCAATCCCTTTAACTCTTTCCCATCCTAATTCCGATGCTATGAACAAGATGCGCTCAAGATCCTTCAGTAGTCATCAGCACTTGACACAACTGTAGATTTGTGTAACGACTCAACCTTCCGACACGCCTTAAAATTTAGATGTGAAGCGTTATTTGCGAAAACCTCAGTCTTTAGTCAAATTACCAGACCAAGTTTGATGACCCACTTACCAACGTCGATACGGACGGTGGGATGATGTTTGACTTGTTGGGAAAGAATGTGGGTGCAACTGCTCATTCGGACGCAATTTACTCGCACAAGCTTCTACTTTGAAAAGTCAGCAGACGAAGCAAGTAAACGTTGATGTTGCAAAATATATTAATAGCTAAGTGGGTGGGTAAATGCAACAATATGCAGTGGGATATGGTTAAATAATCGTATCTGGTTACTGTTGCTCGACACTTTCTGGGATCAAATGTTTAAAGTAGTGCGTTTAAGATTTCTAGTCACCGAGCTCACGAACTGAGATTCGTCGTCGACATAATTGAGTTGTAGAGGGTCTCCAAATTTTTGTACATCAGCTCGTAGTTCTCCTTTGTGGCCTGTTGGTCAGCATCCATCCACTTGGTAGTCGTCTCACACATCGTGAGAATACTGTGTCGAAGCTCTTTCGATACCCTTTTTATCGTTTCTTTCTCATCCATTTTCGATCTTATGCTGCGAATGTAATCTTCTAGTTTGGTTCTTGCTGCCATCCTGCTCCTCTCTTTCTCATCCTCCAACTTCAATTTTTCTGCGGCATTCAGCATTTGCTGCATCTCCCTCTCCGATAGAAGACCCTTGTCCTTCGTGATGGTGATGCTGTTCTGCTTCCCTGACGAGTTCTCCACCGCAGTCACATTGAGAATACCATTTTCGTCAATGGCGAAGGACACCTCAATCTGAGGTGTTCGGCGCGGTGCCGGAGGGATATCTGACAACTCAAATTTGCCCAACAAATTGTTGTCACTCGTCATCGCACCCTCACCCTCGTACACCTGCACCAACACACTCGACTGATTGTCCGTATTTGTGGAGAAGATCTTTGTCGCCTTTGTCGGGATTTTGGCATTTCGGTTTATTAATTTCGTCATCACACCTCCCGCCGTCTCTATACCCAATGAAAGTGGCGCCACCTCCAATAGCACCAAATCCTGCACCCCCTTCTTCTTGTAACCCGGCACCTCCAACTTGTAGTCAGCCAGATTGGACGCCAGCAATGCCGCACCATGTGCTACTGCCTCGTCCGGATTGATGGAATTGTTCAACTGCTTGCCATTGAAGAACTCCTTCAACAGCTGCTGTATCTTTGGGATACGCGTCGATCCGCCTACCATCAATATCTCGTGGACATCACTCTTGTCCAACTTGGCATCCTTNAAAGAACTCCTTCAACAACTGCTGTATCTTTGGGATACGCGTCGATCCGCCTACCATCAATATCTCGTGGACATCACTCTTGTCCAACTTGGCATCCTTTAATGCCTGTTTTACCGGATCCAGAGTCTTTTCGAAGAGATCTAAGCACAACTGCTCAAATCGGGCCCGTGTAAATTCTATGCTNCGTGCTTATCGCAACTCAGCGCCCTCTTCGCCACCTCACACGCCTGTCTCAGACGGCTGATGGCCTTCTTGCTGGTCGTCAAGTCCTTGCCCTGGTGCATTCGCTTGAATTTCTCCACACAGTGTTTTACTATTCTGGAATCAAAGTCCTCGCCACCCAGGTGGGTGTCACCGCCAGTCGCCTTTACCTCAAATGTTCTGTCCTTGATGGACAGGATGGACACATCGAAGGTGCCACCACCCAAATCAAAGACGAGCACANCGCCACCCAGGTGGGTGTCACCGCCAGTCGCCTTTACCTCAAATGTTCTGTCCTTGATGGACAGGATGGACACATCGAAGGACTGCTCCTCTCTTTCTCATCCTCCAACCTCAATTTTTCTGCGGCATTCCGCTTTTGCTTTATCTCGTTCTCCGATAGACGGCCCTTGTCCAACTTAATGGTGATGCGGTTTTGATTTCCTGACGACTTATCCACCGCAGTCACATTGAGAATACCATTTTCGTCAATGGCGAAGGATACCTCAATCTGAGGTGTTCGGCGCGGCGCCGGAGGGATATCTGACAACTCAAATTTGCCCAGCAAGTTGTTGCCACTCGTCATCGCACCCTCACCCTCGTACACCTGCACCAACACACTCGACTGATTGTCCGTAGATGTGGAGAAGATATTTGTCGCCTTTGTCGGGATTTTGGTATTGCGCTTTATCAATGTCGTCATCACACCTCCCATCGTCTCTATACCCAATGAGAGTGGCGCCACCTCCGATAACACCAAACTCTGCACCTTCTCCAACTTGTAGCCAGCCAGATTGGACGCCAACAATGCCGCACCATAGGCTACTGCCTCGTCCGGGTTAATGGAATTGTTCAACTGCTTGCCATTGAAGAACTCCTTCAACAGCTGCTGTATCTTTGGGATACGCGTCGATCCGCCTACCATCAATATCTCGTGGACATCACTCTTGTCCAACTTGGCATCATTTAATGCCTGTTTTACCGGATCCAGAGTCCTTTCGAAGAGATCTAAGCACAACTGCTCAAATCGGGTCCGTGTGAGGGTCGTACTGAAATCAATGTCCTCAAACAACGATTCTACATCTATGTTTGCGTACTCAGAGCAACTCAGCGTCCTCTTCGCCAACTCACACGCCTTTCTCAGACGGCTGACGGCCCTCTTGCTGGTCGTCAAGTCCTTGCCCTGGTGCTTTTGCTTGAAAATCTCCACACAGTGCTTTACTATTCTGGAATCAAAGTCTTCTCCACCCAGGTGGGTGTCACCGCCAGTCGCCTTTACCTCAAATGTTCTATCCTTGATGGACAGGATGGACACATCGAAGGTGCCACCACCCAAATCAAAGACGAGCACATTACGCTGCGAGGAGGACTGTTTTTCCAAACCATATGCAATGGCAGCTGCTGTGGGCTCATTGACGATCCGCAACACATTTAACCCTGCTATTTTCCCGGCATCTATCGTCGCCTGCCGCTGGCTGTCATTGAAATATGCTGGAACTGTGATTACCGCATTCTTCACCTCTTCGCCCAAATACCTCTCCGCTGTCTGTTTCATCCCCAGCAGCACCATGGACGAAATCTCCTCCGCATTGAAATGCTTCGTCTCACCACGATGCTCCACCTCGATCATCGGTTTCCCCTGCGAATTTATGACTTTGAATGGCCAATGCTTCATGTCTTCTTGCACCACCACATCGTTAAAACGGCGTCCAATCAGACGCTTTGCATCGAAGACTGTATTAGTTGGGTTTTGGCCCTCCTGACGCTTTGCGGTATCACCGATGAGACGTTCTTTATTCGTAAAGGCAACATAGCTGGGCGTTGTACGGCTGCCTAGTTCGTTGGCAATTATGTCCACCTTGCCGTATTGAAAGACTCCGACGCATGAGAAGGTGGTCCCCAAATCAATGCCAATGACTGGATCCGTCGGCTGGCTTTCGATTGATGCACACATGTCTGCACGTAGAGACAACAATGGTTGCTTCCACAATCACCACGACCTTTTATATCAAAAACAAGTGATCATCAAGTGGGTCTTTACGATGTGAGCTAAATACCATGGTGATTTGATCCAACCAAAAGCTGCTGCTGCTGCTTCATTCTTCTTCTGATTAGCTGGCGACTGCACATATGAAGGCAATGACGCACAATGCAATGTTGCCAGCATGCCTCTGATTGGTCACTAGCGTAGACGGTGGTGTGTGCTCCTTGTCAAAGTGCGGATGGCAGAAGTGTGTCAGCGCTCAAGTGTCAATTCATTAACCCATGACTGTCAAAATTTTGAATGACCGGTAAATCTCAGGTAAAAAGTTATGAATGACTCCTCGTAGTGACATTTATCTCCTCACTGCCATAACTGTCGCTGGCTAGAGTCGGTTAGGTAAGGAAACAGAACAGAGCATGCTTCATGCTTGCGTTGCGCATGTCAATTCGTGCAGGCATACGCCTGTGTGCCTTAGAGACAATCGAGAAATGTATTTGGCATGGCACTCGTCTAAAAAATCCATCTAAAATACGTTGTTGGTTCAGTCTACATTTGGTACTAGCTCGTGACCGCTCTTCAAAGGCCTGGAACGAATTTCAAAGAGGGCACACGGGAACGTTGAACTCCCTAGTGTTGCTTTTCGTTGTAAAGGTGACCCGAAGCACCCTCTCTCTTAAATCGTTAGCTTATTTTTTAGTTGAAATGGACATGACTTCTCTACCATGCTGTCAATTACTAATGATCGCAACACGAAGTTCCAGAGAGTCCTAAAAGCTTTCGTGCTTGCGATGTACGCGCGAGCGAGTTTGTGACACCGTGCCAGAGAAGATGAGATCAGCACACCTCTTGTTCCTAATTGTCACGCCGTGTTGGGAGATTTATTGCTACACCACGATAGTGGTTAAAGTAGTTCCACCCCACAGCATCCGACTCTTTTGTTAAGTCCACACTTCAACACTTGTTGCAGACTTAACACGATTAAAAGCCGCACTTTTACTCTCAGTATAGTCACATTCGATGTCGTATGGCTGAAGTTAGTCCCAATTGGAGTCAGCCCCTCAACCATCGCCTTTCCGCCAACATTACCAAACGTCAATTCATTTGTACTGGAAGCCGTCTTTTTTCACACCGACAGCAAGAATTGACTGTAAATAGATTTTCATTTGATAATTGCCTAAACTGATGGAGCTTCTATTCCACATCCAATTGGATCAACCCATCCTTAAAGACGTCATGATAAAGTGAGCATGCTACCAATTTCGATAAACGATTCGTCCAATGAATTCGCACAGGACACTACTCACTTTGGCATAAAATTGACGAATTTCGCAGTCCTTGTCAGGTGTTTACCTCATGGGAGGAGACACAGTGCTACATCGAAGACGATTCTCAATATCTTGCTCGAATGAGTGGAAGGACGGGGTGCTGTCTATCTAGCAACGCTTCCTACTAGCTAATCCACCTGCCTCGAAAGTGATGCCTTCATGAGTTGAGGACCGCTTTGACGTGATAGGGGTGCATTAATCCACCTAGCCACTCCTACACTCCTCCTTTTTTCCAAATAACACCTCACCCTCACGACGCTGTGGTCTTCATCAACGCCTCCTTCTTCAACTGTGCCACTCAGGTGAAAAGAAGCCCCTACCAATGGCAATAAAACCAGTTCCACGTGCAAACTCTGTTTCTCGGTCTGCAGCCCCTCCCCATTCCCTCTTTGCGACCACATTTCATGTGACTCGTACAGCTCAGACCGCGACAGTGAAAGTCCCAGGGGAACAGGCGAAGACAAGAAGCAAAACGTGTCTCAGGAGCTTGTGGAAGTGGAATCCATTCCATGACTACACTTATTGCACTTTTTCTTCAGAGGTACTTTGCCACACCCAACTCGAGTGAATCCACCCAACGACTGATNGCCGTCTTTTTTCACACCGACAGCAAGAATTGACTGTAAATAGATTTTCATTTGATAATTGCCTAAACTGATGGAGCTTCTATTCCACACCCAATCGGATCAACCCATCCTCAAAGACGCCATGATAAAGTGAGCATGCTACCAATTTCGATAAACGATTCGTCCAATGAATTCGCTCAGGACACTACTCACTTTGGCATAAAATTGACGAATTTCGCAGTCCTTGTCAGGTGTTTACCTCATGGGAGGAGACACAGTGCTACATCGAAGACGATTCTCAATATCTTGCTCGAATGAGTGGAAGGACGGGGTGCTGTCTATCTAGCAACGCTTCCTACTAGCTAATCCACCTGCCTCGAAAGTGATGCCTTCATGAGTTGAGGACCGCTTTGACGTGATAGGGGTGCATTAATCCACCTAGCCACTCCTACACTCCTCCTTTTTTCCAAATAACACCTCACCCTCACGACGCTGTGGTCTTCATCAACGCCTCCTTCTTCAACTGTGCCACTCAGGTGAAAAGAAGCCCCTACCAATGGCAATAAAACCAGTTCCACGTGCAAACTCTGTTTCTCGGTCTGCAGCCCCTCCCCATTCCCTCTTTGCGACCACATTTCATGTGACTCGTACAGCTCAGACCGCGACAGTGAAAGTCCCAGGGGAACAGGCGAAGACAAGAAGCAAAACGTGTCTCAGGAGCTTGTGGAAGTGGAATCCATTCCATGACTACACTTATTGCACTTTTTCTTCAGAGGTACTTTGCCACACCCAACTCGAGTGAATCCACCCAACGACTGATGAAATGTAGAAGTGGCATCATACGGATCACATGCTGATCGGCTAAATGGACCTACCCTATTGAATCTCTTTTTCCAGCGACCACTGCGTTTATTTACAAACTTGCTTGGCTGAAGCAAGTCGGAGCACATAAAGGAGCCCACGCAAAGTCCGCAATGCAAATGAAGGTGATGTAGAACCAGTAAAAGGGGGAAGCAATAGCACAATTAAACATATGGGAGTTGGGAAGAGCAGAAGTACAGCAGTGATGCCCAACCATCTTTTGTTCGATCTTGCGTAGTCGAAGTAGTCGCCTCTCCAACTAGTTTTGCCCAGCTAAAAAGCTAGGGAGCTATTCTGTGTGGTTTCTCGGTTCCCACCTTTGACCACCTTTTCATCTCAACAAATGAGCACTCCATACGTAATTGAAGAAGCATTTCTCAAATAGACTACTAGTGAGTAACCAGTAGTGATAAAATTTAGGATGACCCAATCAAAGGGGTAAAGCATTCCATTATTGCATCATGTAGGACCTTTTACAAGTAGCATGGTGACACCGTTCGCGAAGTCTCCAAGCTCACTCCCTATTTCAGTTCAAACCAAAGTCAAATCTCATGCAATGAAGGAAACAGCCTTTCACAAAGAATCAAAGCAATAGGAGACATGTTGAGGATATCCAAAACATGGCAACAAAAAAGCCACGCTTCCAAACTTGGCAAGTGAAACGACGTCCACTGAAACAGTTTGGGAGTTGGAGATGCAAATATTGCAGGATAGGACTCAATACCTCCCACCAAATGAATTCAAGGCCTTTTACCTACTCATCTTCGATAAGCAACCAGTGTCCATGGAGTCAAATAAAGGAATGCCTTAGCAAACAGGACCTAACCTCTAGCAATTTCCCACCAAAGAAAGCCAAAGATAACACTCAAGACAGCAGCTACGAAGGCACGGTTTGATACGCCCGCAACCAAGGTCTGTCTGTCAAAAAAATATCCACCATGATAATACCCAGTCATTAAACTGTTTGCAAAATCAAGCCCGTTTGGGTTAACTGTGCAGGCCAATTCAATACCTGCTCAAAACCACCTAACACAATCACCCCTTATCAGCTTTATTGCTTTCAGTGTAAGCACTAGTCTTACAAACCGTTAAATAGCACAACCCCAGCCATCGTAAGTTGTCGAGGAACACATACTACATGCATGTTTGTCGTAATGCGCAAACAACTATAATCAAAAGCATGGAATCCGCCCCTTATCAATACAGCCACGGTCAGAAGGAGGATCAGAACCAGGACCAAAAACGCTCACATGGGTGGGATGGTGGCCTCATTGCCCAACGTAACCAACTTATGAGTCAATTTGAAAGGCAGACCAGCAGTTTCAGCATTCCAAGCGGTGGCCGCGCCCAAGCATTCTACTACGAGAAGAACCGAACTGCAACCCCGGATGCCACTGATAAAGGCCACGACTTCAGCAGGAAGAGTCAGACCCCACAGATGTGACAAGGCGACAACCGCGGAGTTCTACTTCCGAAAGGCAGGTCAACGAAGCAGGCCAGCTCTCGCCAAAGGTGCATGCACCCAGAGGCCGTTGAAAGCCATCTAAATGACGAGTTGTAAGTTGCTTAAACTAGGCAGGTTCAATCGATTCTTGAGGGTATAAACACGTTGACGTTGACGTGGTCTTCAAAATTTATAAAAGCAGCAAAAAAAACACCAACGAGCGCATGGGCAACTGTACCACAGAACCAGGAACTACTCTAACTTACCTTCCGCTCTAAATGCCTTTCTTTTGTGCATTGCAACAATACAAAATCCTGGGTCCTTTGATACATTTTCTACCGACAGAACCAGTTTGTAGGAGCGCACACAGGCACAGGAGCAATCAACTATCCGCAATTCAAAGCATTTGAATGATTAAGTTTGCCTTCGAAATGACTTGAATACCCTCAATCAGTGTTAATGTCCACACACTGACGCTAGAGAAATCCAGCAACTAACGAATAAATGGGCCAGTCATCAGATTAATCGCGCACGCAACCGGTGACCTTGAAGGACAAAGGCGGAATTATTGTAAAGCTGATAGACAAAAAGTTCTCATTGAAAAGACGTTAAAATGACAAAACAGAGTTACTAGCAAGACAAATGTAGGAGTTCATGCAATAAGTTACAAAGCAATCGTAACAGTTAATGCCAATGCACACGTATGTGCGGCAACAAAGTAAAAACAACTGATAAAATCCATTTCTTCAATTTGGTTTTGATTAACATCGAATTTATAATGCATGCATATCTTTGCGTGCACACAGGTATGCATTACATGCTTGGTTTAAAGGTCATTGAATTAAACAAGAAAACACAAGACACACATACAATTTTGTGCACGTTTCATCAAAAAACTTCAGCAATACAAATAATATGTGCATCGCCTGGTTTGGGACGTCTACTCACTGTTTCCGAGCACTGCGCACATCTTAGCGTTCTTTGTTGAAAATAGTGAACTAAAGGTTTCGTGTACGGAAGTCCCTTCTCCATGAAATGTTTATTTTCAACTGCTGCTTTGTACAATGTCTAACATTTTAAGTTTACTTTCGACATGAACGCATCTGTTTAAATGGATCAACATCAAATAGAATTGGCGGCACCATCGAATGTGTAGGGTTCGTGCTTCGCTCTTGCATCAATCTGTTCAATGTTTGGATAAGAATGGATTGTGATTCATGCATTGTAGTCATACCTTTTGTGCCTGAGTGCATTAAGTGCGCGGTTCATATGCTTCAACTTTCTTAGTCCCTTTGTTATTAAGTGTTCCCGTAAATAAGTCCGTTCAAAATTTTGTTGCTCTAACACAGGAGTACGTACATAGTTGGCCACTCGTACGCCCGACGACACTGTGTTTGCTTTTGTTCGTACCACAGATTCGTTCTAGCTAGCCTGGGTGCCTAATGTAGAGATAAAATCCGTCTTTGTGATTACGCCAAAAATTCCTGAAAGTGGGTAAGCTGGGACGGCTGATTTGCACTGCCCTTGCCGTTAATTGGGCTGTATTCCCTTCAACAAGAGAACATTAACGCAGTTCTACGCCCATCCTTCAAGCAATGCGAAAGCGAACTGTGAATAGTGGACCTTACGTTTGGCAGTACGCCTGCGTAGTAGTTGTGTGCAAATGCCAACTTCTTCATGTTGTTTAATTTTGGCTGTTGTTTATTGGTTGGTTTGATGACATTAGTGGATTGGGGTCCCGGTCGGCTCTTTGTTTCTTGGCAAATTGGATTTATCTCCCTAACAGCCTCTCAGTTCGTCGCCCTAGTGTAACTCTCACTTTCTTACAGGTGAGGAGCTCGATGGGTCAAAGGCAATGTCTGACCCCCTATCGTTGAATCAGCACGATGATGTCGCCTTCAGTTTTCTGCTGAGATCCCATCACGAAGACTGTCTTGGCGAGATCGCCAGCGATTTCCCTGACAGCCTCGCCTCCATCTGTCGCAGTGTCGTACTCAGCGCTTGCGTAGACCGCCGTGTTTACGATCGCGTGCCTGGCTGTGCTTTTATAGCATGTCTCCTTTTCAGTGGCAAACTCCATTGGCTAACTTGCTGTCCTTACTGCACCTGAAAGTGAGGGTACTACAGCTGATGGTTCTGCTGCCACCGCTTATGTCTCGGTGCCTGTTGATGGAGTTGTTGATTTGGTGGCGAGGTTCTTCGGTGTGACCTTGAGAGCCCACATACTGGGGACTGCGAAGCCGAGTTGGCTGTAGGTGTGGTGCAACGTGGCGCACGGGTAGTTCTTGCCCCTCGTTGATGTCTTGCAGAAGGGAAGGGGATAGGAGTTCAAGACTCTTACTTTGTTAAAAATGCAAGTTCCCTCTTTCTATTGCAAATGTATATTGAATTTGCTCCGACCTTTTTGGCCAATACCCATCGTTTTACTTTGACATGAATGTTTTTTTTCTCCCTATCAATTTAGCGTAAGATTGTTGAAGATTCTTACCAGTTGGCTTTCGCCTTGACTTGGTTGTAGAGTTTCCCTCGCCAATGCCATGCGCTCTAGAATTCGGTGAGGTGCATGAAAGACCGTCTCCAAACTAAGTGGCTTTTGCGGTGGTGACCCTTATTTGCAAATATCTCGAAATGCTGGGAATGCTGCTTAGAATTTGTTTGTATGACACCATAACCTGCATTGTACTCGTGTTCATACAACCCAACAAGATGATTTGGTGAGATAACTTACCATTGAACCAGTTGTCTGGGCTTCTTGTTTGTCGACAAAATTTCTTTTGAGCAGCAGTCGTTGTACTTTTGCTTCGTAGTTACGATGTGGTCTGTATTACTGGGCATTACCGAATGTAACTTGTTCACGATATCAAATCGCAGGGGATCGGGTGGTCAAATGAGTTTGTGTAGTTTTCGGTGGAACTTGTCGCACTTGTCACTTGTTGGACTTGTAAAACGTATGTGTCAGTGTCGACGTGGTACACTTCACTGCTTCTCTCGACTTGAGTCCGGATGCTTTTTGGCTGAAACGGATGCAGCAGCTGGTTTTCTCCTGCACCAGCTTTGAGAGAGCTGTAGTGTTGGGCGCATGAATGTCATGACAGTGGCAGACCATGCAGTTACTTCATTGCATGAACATTTCATTATTGCCTCTTCCGGAAGCGCCTGGTCATGGGTCGTTTCACGGCCTTTAGACTTGCACCATTTCATGTCTAAAGGACTGCGCCCTGCATGTGCGTTTATGGTGTGTGATTTATGATGAGCCGTCGGCGCAATTAGTGCTGGTGAATTTTTGACTCGTGGAAGACCGGACGATAACGATGGCTGAGATGTACGTGCTCAATGGAAAGTGTTGTACAGGGCGTTAAAGAAGAACTGTGAAACAGTAAGGCCTAATTGATTGGTCTGAGGAAAGTGCTGTACTTAGAAGTCAGCATAAGGTTCCATTTTCCATGACTAGTACTTACGTGTAGGAGCCGTCACCCCGTATTTAGAGAGTGTACTACTCCTCGTTCTTATACTTCTTACTCATTTGGTAATGCTTATTCAAGCTCCAAGCCTGACAAACTCATTCACCTGGTTCCATGAATAACCATGCATGAGTATGAGCCGGTAAATTTTTTCCACACAGCTACTTTTCTTGTTGGGGAACGACATTTCGTCAATCCGGTCTTTATGGTTTCGCATTTCTGCTCCTCTTCAGTGGCTCCTACGTGGGGGTACTTGGATGCCAATTTGACAAAGGCTTCGTGCAACCGAGGGTTGCGTCGGTAGGCGTTTCTGTCCCTTCCCAAAGAGTAGGTCCGCCTACAACTTTAAGATGCCGTTGCTCTGTCTCGCATCAAGCGACCTGTGGTTTTGCACTTGAAATTACCTTTACCGAATCGTTTGATATGAGATCGCGACTATGCTTTGCCATCACGTCTGAAGCAAGGAAAAGCACTATGCCCTGACGCCAAGTGGGTTGCTTTGACCAACGACAGAGTGTTCGGCAAAGTACACACTGCTAAGTGGAAGACGAAGTAGTTGTAGGATGAAACGTAGTCAGGTGAGAATAATTTTGCTTTGCAGGAGTGGCCATTGGATGCATAATTGCCTCTTGAAAAATTCGTGAGATTGCTTAAGTTTACACCATTTTGCTAGAATAATAGCTGAATTGGGCATTCCTTGAGACAGAGTTTTTTCACAACAAGGGGGGTGGTAAAAAGTGAATCGATTTGTACGGCAATCTGGTTGTTGTCTCTGGCTATACTGACTCGTATCTGCGTCATTTGGAATGGTTTGGTGGTGAAATGCGAAGGCCGTGTAGTTTAGCTGCCGAAATGCATGGATTCAGTCTCACTGGGCTGGGTTTTTTGGCGTAGACTGAAATTACCACGGTTGGAATGGATCTTCTGGAACGCATTGTAAATGGTTGGGGCTCTCTACTCTATCGCTTTTTTAAAAGCCTTTTTTAATCGACCATTGTGGAGCATGCTGTCAAATATGCCACTTCTGAAGAATCTCTACAAAGGCTGATTGGCCACCAATTTATCAATTCCCTATTCAGCTATTTGGTGTAAATGGATTTTCTCGATGCTTGCATGGCGCTGCGAATTATTCGTTTTTACTGAGAAAGATGTGTTTGGAATCATCTCTGAGTTTGCAAGACATGGCTATGCGAAATACACTGACTCCATTGCTGGCATTCAGACTGTATCTGCGGTGGATGGGGTGCAATCCTGAGTTTGGGACAGCCTTACTGAGGCGCTGAGTGATGCCGCAGAGGTGGGTGGGTAGGTGACTGGGTCGCGGGTGCAGGCTGCCCTCCCTTGCCTCTCCAAACTTTTTTTCTTATCGATTTCCCATCTTCCCACTCATCACACGAAGTGCTCACCTATGCCGTGTTTATTCGTCCAGCTGCGCTTTACTGTTCCCTCACTTTTTATTTATTTATGCGTTAATTATGGATTTAGGCGTCGCCATAATAGCTGCCATTTTGCGTATTTGGTAACACACCGATCTTTCTGACCCATTCATTTGGCGGATTTTGTTTCAAAGGTCCTGACAGAAGTCTTGGACTAGTCGTTACCTCATTTGCGATTAAGGCTTATCAGTTTTGAGGCGCAGTGCCTTCATTGGTCAAGCAGGTGGTTGAGGCTTGGAGTTGCTGATGGTTTTGGGACTGAAAGGCGGTAGTGCGTTCTTGATTTGGGCAATTGCCATGAGTTTGGTTGCCTTTCATCCCATTTCCTAGTCCTCTGGAACCACCAATATGTTCGTCCTGTTCGCTTACCTCGCCTTTTGACACCACTGAGTCCAGTCTATCAGCGAAGCTAGGAACCACTAGGATAGGGAGTTTTTTGCGGCCTCTGAGTAAGCTCGGAGGTCCATTTGAGTGAGGCAACTAGTGTGAGTGTGCTTTGGGTAGAAACGTTCGAAGATCAGTAGTGAATTGCGTCCGGTGTACCCATTATTTACACCCGCCTTCCTGGTGGTCGGGAGAAGTGGTGATGGAAGAGTTGATGTAGAAGTAATCAGCTCTCCCGGAGTGGCCAGCTTAAAGCCTGTGGTATGTAAGGTGGACCTCTTTTCCCACCCTTGGGATCCTTTTTTTCGCTCCTCATTTGCGTCATTTTTTGTCCAAGCGGGGCTGATCTTGCTTGAGACTAAGTTTACTGCGAAGTTAGTTTCCGCTACTCGTCTTCTTCCCTCTTGTGCTGTTATCATGCCTCCAGCATAGCTTCCTTATCATTCCATGTTCTCGGGGCATTTTTGGCTCATAATTAGTGTGTGCTCAGCGCGATCGATGGCAGGTGGGATTTCAGTTGAAAGCCATGTCTTCTGATCTGTTCCCCACCATTTCTCTTCTCCCACTTGTAGCTCACAATGCATCGATCATCTGTTACTTGTTTTGCAGGAGAAAAAACACCATTGGGATTTACCATTGATCACTTAGTAATACTTGCCCCTAGCAAAATTTGTCAAGGTCACCCCGTTTCTGCTTCAGTTTTAGAGGGTTACTGAAGGTTCTGGTGTTGTATTTTCGCGGTTTGACAAAACTAACCACATAATCCTACTTTTGGTCTCTTGAGATCAGCTGTTTGTTAATTCCAGCCTTCCTTGTGTAGTCGCAATTACTTCAAAGATTAGCCTCTCAACGCCGTTTGAGCTTTTTAAATCGCTGGTAAATGTCCAAGGTATTTCAGATTCGACCAGCATTAGCTGCCAAATCTGTGCTCAAATGTTTCATTTACTTTGTCCCTCCCTCATCAATTTGTTTTAATTATGTGTACTAATTCGTCTTGAAAGTAATGTCGAATCTTTTTGGTCCTGGGAAGGATAGTCACCCTTTTCTAGCATTTGGACAGGAGTTGGGTGGATTAAGGTGGTAGTGCTGCTGTTGGTGCTATAAGCTAGTACAATGTGGGAGCTGTAACGNTGGTAAAGTTGTTTGATGCACGTTGTGATGCGAATAGATGGTAGAACCGTTGAATCAGAAAGAACCTTCAAGCTTTTACCAGATTGAGGCGAAGTGTGTCATTCACAGCGGAAGTATGACCAGTGTAGTGGAAATGATTCACTCTTTGAGTGTGGCAGCGCTGCTTCTGACTTACACTGGAAGCGTTGAGACGCACAGCATAATTAATGTCAATGCTGCGTCCTTGTTACCCACCAACAACAGGAATGCACTGTGCTTCCCATTGGTTCGCCTAGGTATATGTGCGTGCATTTTCTGACCAATGGTTAGGCCCAACGCGAGGTCACTGCGCGTTGGCTGGCGGCCCATCTCGAGTGGCTGTGCCATTGGAGCCTAGGAGTACACTCGNTCTCGAGTGGCTGTGCCATTGGAGCCTAGGAGTACACTCGCAGCAGTACGTTCTATATTATTTTTATTATGGCATTTTACCTACGACCGGCGATATTGATCGGTGTTTTCGGTGGCGCGCATCTAAGGCACCGCCGCAAAGTGGCAGGCCAGAGCTGCTACCGAGGTACTGATGGTTATTACTGCAAGTGAAGTCGGAAGCATTACTGCTGATTGTTTCGCTGTCATTGCTGTCGCCTCAGTATCCATCAATGAAGTGGGGCGGAAGTTTGTTAAAAGGTGCTCGAGGTTACCTCCCTCTACTCGTTGATATTGGTCTTCAAACATGGTAAAGTTGTTTGATGCACGTTGTGATGCAAATAGATGGTAGAACCGTTAAATCAGAAAGAACCTTCAAGCTTTTACCAGATTGAGGCGAAGTGTGTCATTCACAGCGGAAGTATGGCCAGTGTAGTGGAAATGACTCACTCTTTGAGTGTGGCAGCGCTGCTTCCGACTTACACTGGAAGCGTTGAGACGCACAGCATAATTAATGTCAATGCTGCGTCCTTGTTACCCACCAACGATAGGAATGCACTTTGCTTCCCATTGGTTCGCCTAGGTGTATGTGCGTGCATTTTCTGACCAATGGTTAGGCCCAACGCGAGGTCACTGCGCATTGGCTGCCGGCCCATCTCGAGTGGCTGTGCCATTGGAGCCTAGGAGTACACTGGCAGCAGTACGTTCTATGCAATTCTTATTATGGCAATTTGTCTACGACCGGCGATATTGCCCACGTAGTTCATGAGGATCACGCGCACATAAATAATCGCTAACGAACTCTGTTAGGACCATGTCTTTAGGTATCACCAAATGCAACATTCCTAATGAATTCCATATGACCAACCAAACAATTGGTGCACAACGTCACCCTGCTATATGCAAGACAGAGACAAAGTTGTACTCGATTTGATAGATGTTTTCCCTTGAAATCAACGGAATGGACCAACTGCAGTACTCTTCGTTGCGAGTTAAGGAGAAACAGAGCCAATGAATCTAGCCCTTAGAGAAAAGGTGCGTTCGTCGAGCTCTATGGTAAAACACCTTTCTATGGAAGGAATCATGTCTATGCTGGCTGAACATGCATTGAGATTGTTAAGAGGTCCGTTGAAATTGCAAGACAAATGTGTCTCGCTGATCAACCTCTTTCCTGCAACTACTGACTAGGGAATTAGTGTTGGCAGCGAGAAAGCAACCAGTAGAGAAGCTAATTGTGGATAGCACAGCCATAAGAAGCGTTAGTGCTACTGATAAACATTTTGTGACATGGTAGATCGAAAAGACGCCTGCAAATGCAGGAAAGTCTATGGTGCCTTTGCATATGGGAATATGCTTGGCAGAACCATTGGTCTTATGGAGAACCACATATAACCACTCAGATATTGAGCAGCTACGGGGTGGAGAATGTTTCGAGAATGTAGCCCGCCTGAGAGCTTCTTTCCTTGTAGTAGTGAATTAAGTGTTCCGCTTGGTATGGATGCCTCTACCTCACGCGGTAGTCCTCCCATCAGGACTTACCAGGTCGTACAACGATCGCTACCTCCTCTCCCTTCTGGCAATGATAGCTATGAGGAAAATACTCGGTGAGTCTGCAACTTGTCTGACACCTAATCTCTAAAACGTTTTTTGTGATCGCTCAGTCCACATGGGTGGGTCTTCTTACAGAGTTGGAGAGTTGTCAAGTTTTGGCCTAGAAATGGAATGCATATTTGGTTGGAAGTGGACTAGAGCTAAGTGTCCCTCTCTCCTCCCTCTTCGAGGTGTTTTGAATGGCAGTTCAATTGCAGTCAC